>JAREIK010009465.1:0-26282 GCA_029783825.1 Sapria himalayana
TCTTACAAATCAAAAAAAAATATAACACAATTTCAACATTCATTTCTTAAATTCAATTCAAAATTTCTGATATATGCAACCCAATTGTGTCTTATCTCTATAAAACTGGTTCATGCTAGCCTGACAAAGTTGAGAGTTAATCTCCAAATAAGGTAACCTGTATACAAAAAGATGAACAATAAATACTTACACTTGTAGAAAAAAATATATTATAGAGCATTGGAAAAAAAATAGGAATGATAACAATATATCATTAAAATAATTTATATAACAATTGACATATATGATTAAACATATTTAACAACAACAAAAACAGAGTTAGTAGTAATGTATAAAATATAAAGCAGGAGATTTATCAATTATGGCATAAAAGTTGATCAAATTTTTTAAAATACAAAACAATAATAATTAATTTAAAACCTATATGTGTGTAGTGAGTTTAAAGATCTCACAAACAACTTGAAAAAACACTACAAAAATCAATTAAATATAATAAAATGTAAAGTTAAACTACTTTCCATCGTCCCAACACATCAAAAAAACTCGATGAGATGCTATGTAATGTAATTTCAAGTTCTATTTGATTACACAAATATAGTAATCCAATCAACTTATAGTTTTAGATTCATTAATAAAATAAGGGCTACGTGAAAAAAAAATTGTGCCTTGAAATAATAATTGTGTTTTATAAGGGTGAAAAGGTAATTTACAATGTTGTGGTAAAGTAGTGAAGCCAAAAGTCAAAATCATAATTTTTTCCATTGGAAATCTACAAATAAAAAATCTATGGTTGACAACATAAACAAAAGATAGTATGCTAACAAAAAAATTCCAATTGCATATTCAAGTTTTGAATATTTAATAGAAAGTAATAAGTAATAACTTTGATCTCATTATAAAAAATACATTTATTATCACAATAGTTCATGGACCATTCCAAAGTTGGAAGAACTCCTAACTTGACCAAATATAAGTTTACCTTTAAATACCTATGAATCATGCATACAATATACTAACGTAATTTCAACATATGAAAATTAGAGAAATATAATGAATATGTAAGGAGAATACTAAAATGTCTTTAAATGATTATGACTAACAATTTACCTTCAGTCATAGTTTGGGTCAAAAGTGATATAAATTATGAACCTCATCAAAAGTTAAAGGTGGAAATGCCAAAATTTGTTCATGCTCCGATACAAAAAGGTATTCCCAATACTTTTCAAACCGAGGAAAGTATTAATTGAGTCACCAACATCACCCATTCAGATCGTACTTCATCCAACTCATCTTTGTTGTATGATTTCTTCCCATTAAACTGTTGAAAAGTAAAGTATTATTTTAATCAATAAAATTGGAAAATAAAAAAAACCTGATATATTGAGAAACAACAAATTAACACATACCTTTGTTGTTAGATATCCTTGATCAAGAATGATATCTCTCATATATCTCATCACATAGTATCCACATTCAACACTACCTTGTTGTCTTGTGCACTGAATGGAAAATAAAATCATTATATATATATATATATATATATGGAGTTATTTGCAAGTCATATTGTAATTAGTTTAAAATTAAGCAGAAGAAACTAAATATTATATTACTCAGTTAATGAGTTATGTACCCCTAGCACAACCCAATTAGGCTTTCTTTTTGATGAGGTATGTTTTTTAAAGTGAAGATTTCTTCGAGCCCTGCATTAAGAAAAAAAATTTTTGTTACCAATAAATGCTTCATTCTATAATAAGAAGGGAAAAACTTACATATTAACAATGTCTTTAAGATCATCTGAAGGTTGATGATGGAAGGAATCAAGGTAATAGGCGATTAAAGTCCTTATGTCAAGTACCACCAATACCCAATGACAACTACAAAATTAACATTACTGTAACAACATAACATTTATAATTTGATAAATATGCATACTTATAATCTTACTTATGTTAAATAACTTACCCTAGGTTATATGGAATAAAAATAAAATTTGCATTATTTGCATTCATCAACCGATTAGCTATAACCCTTGACCAATTTTCTTGCTTGCTTCTCCCAATCCAGCTTTGGAAACCAAGGTTGGATTTACAAAAATAAATCGCTCTGTCTCTTTAGCATCAACCATCTTTGTATACAAGTGCCTGATTTAATTTCACACAATATTTAAAAGATTTAATATTTTAATTTAACTAATATTAAATACAATTCTCATTATAAAAAATTAAAGCATAAATAAGATAGTTAAAATATATGAACAACATATTAAATGTTTTTCTTACCATATATAGAACATAAGGCAATTAGATGACATATCCGTTGATGATATTATGATATTCATATCTTCTTTCATGAGGAATGTCTTAAATTACTGTCCAAAAACCTCCTCTATGAAAATTGTGGGATAAATAACAATTTGACAGTCACCATCTTATTGTGATACTTAGAAAAAAATTAACACTCAAGAATATTCAATGAATCAAAAATCATTTATAAATATTAGAGTAATCAAGAAAAATATATTTAGCCACCCAAAATATTATAATGTTCCATTATGGAATAGATTCGCATTTTTGAATATTATCAATCAATTAGTTAATTTGTGGTTATAACTTTAGGTGCTAATGAGACGAGACAACTCACTAGCTACTCGGACTCAACTCAATTAAAATTCGATCAAAACTCAACTCGTGTAAGATTAATTCTAGTTCGAGCATGACTAAAAATGTTAACTAGTTTAGTCGACAAACTAGTAACTCGACTCAAATAGATCACAACTCAAAAATTTTTGTATATAAAATTTAAAATTTTTTTTATTTATATCTCTATTTTAGGAGATTAAATATATAATATATATCTATTTTTTTATTCTTAAAAATCATACATTCTTATTATTTATGTAGTTATAAATATATTTATTTTTAAAATATTTAATTTTCTCTAAAGAAAAGATATAATAAAATAGGATATTATTCTATAAATTATATTAATAAATTAATATTATAATGAATATATAAAAACTATTATTATAATTTATATCCAAATTATAAATTAGTCATTATACATTTTTATATAAATCTTAATTCAGCTTATTTTTTATTTTATCTAAGCTTAGTGTTCTAACCTTAACAACTAATTTTAGGAGAATTGTATAATTTTTTTACCATACCAAACAAAATCCAATGTTGGATTCCACCCACTTACAATATTCAATGGAATGGTTGCATAGTTGTTGCATTAAAGAAAGCATGGTACAAGGTGGGTCATGTGTCAGAAGGCAAATCACATGCCCACCCTTATCACACCCAACCCATGAAATTTTTTGTAGCTATCATGTATGCTCAAATCACAGTCTCACAAGCACCACCCCAAGACCCAACATGACCCATGTCAAGCATAAGACTTGAGCCAAATTTAGTCTAGACGGCTAGTAAGTTGGTTCAAGATATGCTACAGATACACAACGAACAAGGGCTACTCCATCATCCCTCCATTATCAACATCTAACACTACAATTTAATCATCAAAGCATACATATTTCCTTGAAACTAACTATTCTAGTAGTTTTGTAGACGTGTTTAAACCATCACTAATGTATAAAAATTTGTCATTACATCTACCCTTAGGTTGGTAAGGGAGATTGGGTAAAGGGTGAAAAAAAAACTATTCTAACAGGTTTTTCTTCATCATGACAGTAATTTTCCATGAACAAACAATGTATTGTCAAATAAAATGCTAAGCTAGGAAAGATGAGACAATGTTGAGGAAAAGGGTACTTGGAATGATGAAGCTTTCAGAAATAGTAAATCAGGAGGTATCCACTAAGTGAAGCTACTAAACTTAATAAACAACATTGCAGAGTCTACACAAAATACACAAATAAATAAAGTTTCACAGCACACTCCAAATAGGCTACATACCAGGCTTCTTATACACAGAGACAAACATCTACTTGATGCATTTGAAGCTTAAAAATAAAATCTTTTAAAGATTACTAATAGGATGGGTATAGTATACTACTACTCCTATCATAGCTTCCGGACCTTAACTTGCCGCCAGACCCAAGTGGCGACCTAGAAAGTCTCTGACCCAAATCATAAGAAATGCCAGAGAAAGGTGACACTGAATAAAATCAAAAAGTATACAACACAAAAGACACTGAAGAAAATAGACCCAGAAAGGAATCACAACTCATGAAAGTTCTAGAAGTATAGTACCTTCTGAATAACAACGGGGAGAAGAATAGGACGTTCGCCTACATGATGCAAACAATTGCTTGGATTGAAGTGAGTTTTCACTTCCACTCAGTAGCAAAGGAGAATGCATTGGCATTCTAGATGAATTTGTGGAAGAAACAATCACATTACAGACGTTCTGTAGTTTATATTGCCCAGAAATCTGCACAACGAAGAGTTTTGCTAGTTTAATTCATAACACGCAAAATAATGTCCAATGGGCAGTAGGAGAAACTGTAGGAAGTACAACAACTGGATCCAGCAGAAGAGATAAATTCACATACAGTCAAATGCTTGTAGAAAATAATGGACACACCGTAAACTTTAGGGTACGATCATAGATAACCACTAGACCAGAGAAAAGTTTGACAGCATAGTTTGCAATCTCACGAGTTTCATATTCTACAAAAGCATATCCTTTGAATTTGTCACTCTCTTTATTCCGAGCAAAGTGCAACTTCAGAACTCTCCCAGCTTGAATTAAAATATCATACAAAACCCTATCGCTCACCCTCTCATCCAAATTCCCTGAAAAAATTATCACAATATTTAATATAAAGATATTCCATGGATACTTAGAGAATCAAGATATTGGATGCTTAGAGAAACAAGACAATTATGGAAGAAGAATTTTGTCGAGCAGTTGGTGAGCAGAAAATATGGAGCTTGCTTTTTTCTGTCTGTTACATTCATGACCCAATCAGCCTTCAAATAGGCATTACAGATAAATTGAAAAACACCCCACTATGTGGGTGAACACCCCCACTGACTTTACAAAATAAACTACCACAACTTAAGAGAAAAATAAGGAAAAGACAAAGTATAAGTCAACAACTAAAATGAGTAAAGAGTTGGTAGTTAATGGTGTTGTGTTTGAAGTTGTACTGACAAGAATGTAACCAAAACAATGTTGAGATGTGGTAGTGGTTCATGTAATGGCCTAAGTATGCTGACGACTACTGATTGACAATAGGTTATCCTCGTCAATTCCAATGTTCAATGCACTATTTTTTTGATAAAAGTTAAATGTATGGAAGAGCAGATACAATTAGAAACTTAATGGGGAAACTTACAGGATGTTGCAAATATGGCGAATGATATTGGAGACGCGAGCTTGAAGCCGAGCTGTTGGAAATGCCCAAACGTGATGAAGAAGATGCGCAAATCTTTCTAGCGATCGATTCTTCATTATATTAAATTAAGTTAAAAATAATATTAAAATAATCACATAATTCTATAAAATCACCTTATATTTACATTATATTTTTATTTCTCTTAGAGATAAATTAAATATTATTACTTATTTTATAAATAAAAAACTCAATTTTGAATGTAAAAATATTTAGATATTTTTTAATTTTATCATAAGTTTCTGTTTATTTTTAATAAATAATTTTCAACTAAAATTTGATACTTTTTTTTATTATTATATAGTAAAAATAAAAATATTATTAATTATTTAAAAAAAATAAATAAAAAATTAGTTACAAATCAATAAATTCAAAATTAAATTTTTCACATCCACGACACTAATAAAAGTAACAATGTTTTTAATTTTCAGCCCCTTATTCCTTGGAAATTTTTAAGGAGGTAAGAAATTTTCCTAACCTATTAGTCTTAACAATGAAACATCTAGTAAGTGTCATTAAATGTCTAATTACAAATATAATAATGACATTTTATAAAAGCATCAAGATATAATGCGTCATTAATTTTAAGTTTTGTTATAGTAACAATGACACTTGTAGTAAGTGCCATAAAAAATAGAATACATTATCGAAATAATGATGCTTTTAGAAAAATGTCATTAAATGTCTAATTACAAATAGAATAATGACATTTTCTGAAAGCGTAAAGGAATAAAACATCATTAATTTGTTGTTATATAGTAGTGTTATGAGATAGATTTTATGTAGTTTTGTTAATTTTTTAAGTGTGTTAATGGAGGGAGCGGTAGCTATCACACTAATATTCCAATACATGTATCTAAACATCATTTGGGTTAAGTTTTGCCTGCGCCCTAGTTAGACACTTTGTATCATATTTTTTATTTAGATTTTTTTTCATGTTTTTAGGTGGTTTAATCGAACTTGTTCTTATTCGCTCCCCTTCATTCCCCCCTTTAAACCCTTTCCATATTAGATTAAAAGTTATTGCTTCTAACTTTGTGTCTATCCCTCCCCTACCTAATATCATCTTTGCTATATTATTTCCTCTCTTCGTCCCCATCTTCCCCTTCCCACTTGCTCTTAATAATTATATAGCTTTTTGAATCATCCTCCTCCCCTCCCACGCTTCCTTCTTTCTCTTCCATTTCACCATCTTCCATGTTTCTTACTCTTTTGTTTCTTTTAACTCCTACTCCCTTTCCTATTTCTGTAAGCCTTTTAATTTGTGCAAGCATTAGCAATATTTTTTTTCTCTCCCTTGCTTCCTCCTCCACTTGCCTTTACATTAACATTTTTGTGGGAAGAGGAGTATTCAAGACCTCCATTTCTACCTATTCTTCCCCCTTACTTGTTGTTTCCACCTGACTTTCTATAGTTAATATGTTAGTGTCTGTCCATCCCTCTGTCTGCTCTAGTGAAGCATCCACAGATTTCTCTGTGGAGGGAGGGACATTCTTTTTATCCATTATACCCTCTTACCCTTCCTTCCTCACTATTTTTTGGTATTATAAGGTAATTTTTTAGCCTCCTATCTCCCTCCTCTTATTTTGCCCCTCTCCCCTATTAGTTTCCATTGACAAGCAAGTATATGCCTCATGTCCTTGTTTTTTGTTGGTCGGGCAAAAAATTGGAACAGTTTTTAGAACTACAATCTGCTAGACACTTTGCTTGCCTTCCTCCCCGATCCATCCTGCTAGGGATATGTTTTTTAAGGTTAGTTTGTTTGCATATTCAAGCTACGATCGGCCTTGTGAGCATGGCTGAAGCTTTGTCCATTAGTAGTGGTTTACCAACTTCATAAGTGATATAGAAGAGGACTTTTTTGTTGAAGAAGTGAATGAGAAGGTTAGGTAGGAGAAACCATACCGATGTGAAAGAGGTTTCCTCCATTGGCATGAAGCTTTATGTCCATTTGAATACTTGCATTGGGCATCCCAGTATGTGTCATTGCTTTTTGAGCCATATTGTGTGAAAGGCTTCTTTCATAGTCAATTTTAGTAGAACGTGCTTAGGATCAAGGATTCCAGCTTTAATTGTTCCCTTTAGCTTGAGCATCAAGAAAAAAACCTTATATAAATCACTAAAGGGTGGCCATGAGAGAACTTGTCGATGAGTGACAGTTTATAGCTTTCAGTAAGCTTCCCAATAATTTTGGGTTGGAATGTTATCGTATGTTTAAAAAAAGAGAATTTTGAGGAGCTAAGATTGCAGAGTGTGAGTTTTTGTAAAACTGAAGCAAAAGACACCTTATTTACTAATTGGACTTTTACATCCTTTTTAGCTTCAAATTTTCATCTTCTTCCCAAAATTTTGAGTTTCTCTCTCTAAAACTTGTTTCTCTCTCTAAAACTTGTTTCTCTCTCTAAAACTTTGAGAATATTTTTTAAAAAAGAGAGAGAATGAAAGGTTTCTTCTATTTTTTTTTATTTCTTATTCTTCCTTTTCTACTTAATTTTTTCTTCATCTTCTTAATTTTCTATTTCTTCTTCAACTCATTATTCTTTTCTTCTTCTTTTTTTGTCTCTTTCTTCTTCTTTCATCCCTTCTTATTATTCTTCATCTTCCACTTCTTCTTCTTTCTCTATTTCTTCATTCTCTTCTTCTTATTCCTCTACTTCTTCATTTTATTCTTCTTATTCCTCTACTTTTTCTCTCTTCTTCTTCTTCTTCTTAGAATTCTTTTTTTTTAATTTTTATTCATCTACCTTTTCATTTGTTTCTTCTTCTTATTCTTTTCCTTTTTGTCATTTTTTTCTTCTTTTTTTTCTTCTTCTTCTATTTATTATTATTATTATTATTCTTCTTCTTATTCTTCTTTTTCTTCTCCTTCCTTTTATTCTTCCTCTCATTCTTCATCTCCTTTTCTTCTTCTTCTTCAACTTCATTATATTCCTCTTCATTTTTTTTTCTTATTCTTCTTCATTATCTTTTTCTTCTTATTCATCTTCTTCTTAATCTTCTTCTTCTTTATTTTATTTCACAAACTCTTCTTAGTGTTATTCTTCTTCCTCTTTTTATTCTTCTTTTACTTTTTCTCCTCCTCCTCCTCCTTCTTTCTCTTTTTTTCTTCTTCGTTTTCCTCTTTATCTTCTTTTTTTATACTTGGTCCTTTTTTTTTCTTCTAGTTCTTCTACTTCTTCCATTAATACTTCTTCTTCTTTCTATTCTTTTTTTTATTATTCTTCTTCTTTTAATTCTTCTTTTTCATTCATTTCAATTTCTTATTCATCTTCTTCCTCTTATCATTCTTCTTCTTCTAGTTCATTTTCCTCCTCCTTCATTCTTGTTGTTATTCTTCCTCTTCCTCTTATTATTCTTTTCTTCCTCTTCCTATTGTTTTTCTTCTTTCTATTCCTATTTTCTTGTTCTTCTTCTTCTTAATATTTTTGCATTTCTTTTTCTTCTTCTACTTCTTCTTCATCTTCTTATTCTTATTCTTTTTCTATTTCCATTTATTCTACTTCTTCTTATTTTTTTACATCTTGTTTATGTTCCTTTAATTCTAATTCTTCTTCTTCTTCTTCTTCAATATAATCTTATTCTACATCCTATTTTTCTACTTCATTTTATTCTTCCTTTTCTTTTTAGTCTTCAAATTCTAATTTTTTTTTATCTTTTTTCTCTTCCTCTTATTCATCCTCATCATCATCATCATCATCATCATTATCATCATCTTCTTATTCTTATTCTTATTCCTCTTCCACTTCTTCTTCTTCTTCCTCCTCTTATTCATCTTCTTCTACTTACTCTTCTTCCTCTTTTTTCTCCTCTTCTTCTTCGTCTTCTTCTTATTCCATTTATTCATCTTCTTCTACATCTTCCTACACTTCTTATGCTTATTTTTCAACTTCTTCTTCTTCCTTTTCTTGTTCCTCTTATTCTTCTTCTTTGTCGCACTCTTCTCCTTCTTCTCCTCATTATTTTTTTTTCTTTTTCTTCATATTTCACTTTTACATTTTCTTATTCTTCTTCATATTCATCTTCTTTTTCATATTCTTTTTCATATTCTTTTTAATTTTCTTAAACTTCTTTGTTTTCTTCTTCTTCCTCCACCTCCACTTATTTTGTTTCTCCTCCTTTTCTTCTTCTTATTCTTCTTTTTCTTCTTCTTGTTCTTATTCTTCATCCTCTTCTTCTTCTTCTTCTTCCACATCATCATATCTTCTTCTTCATATTTTTCTTCATCTTATTTTTATTTTTATTATTCTTCTTCTTTTTATTCTTCTTCTTTTTATGTTTCTTCTTCATCATATTCTTTTTCTCATATGTAGTCTTCTACATCATCATCATCTTCTTGTTATTCGTCTTCTCCTATATATTTTTCTTGTTATTTTTCTTCTTCATCATATTCTTCTTGTCTTATATATTCTTCTACATCATCATCATCATCATCATCTTCTTCTTCTTCTTCTTGTTATTCTTCTTCTATATATTCTCTTTGTTATTTTTCTTCATCTTTTTCTTCTTCCCCTTCTTCTTCTTCTTTATCTTTATCTTATTCTTTTTATTGATCTTTCTTCTCCTCCTCTTCTTCTATTTATTTCTCTTCCACTTCTGAGAATCATCATCTTCTTCCTCTTCCTCTTCTTCTTATATTAATTTCCATCATGTGCTACCAAAGAATACCATTGACCATGTTGTTAATATTTTAAAATAATTAGACTGCCCCATGATAGGGCAATCTAATTTCTTACCATGCCCCATCTTGTGCATAGGTTCGGGGTATAAATGTTGAAAAAATTTAGACTCAAACCATGCCTATCCCATCATGCTTGAAGGGACCCCCATTGGGTGGTCACCCAGGCATGTTTACCATGCCACTAAGTCAAGAAAATGAGACATGCATAGCCCAGCACGAGGCATGGCTCATGCCTACCTAGGATGGCAAGAACCATGCCATGGTGAGCCTGGCCCGACATGAGGCATAGTTCTGGATTGTGCCATGTCAGGCTAGGTACTACTAAATTGGGTCGGGCTGTAGACCATGCCTGGGTTGCCCGATCTTTGAGACCTCTAATTAAACACCATATTACTCAAATATTAGTTCTTTTAGATAGTACATAATAAAGTAATTTTTAATATATTTATGCTTTCAATTTTATGAGCACTATATGCATAATAATTATTATAACTTAACTTTGGGTTTTTAAACATTAGTTTATCTCACATGTTAAAATTAGAATGGTCATCACTTGCTTCTTATCAAATCTTATTAATCCATGTTATGACTTATCTATTACCAACCACTATGACCAACATGTACAAATTGACATATTTATCAAAACCCTAATTTTTAGTTCAAAATTACATCAATGATCAATATCCATCCACATCCAAAACCCCACATAAAAAAACAAAAATTCATAAAATTAATAATTCATTAAAACACAATTACATTTCTAACACTAAAATTCTATTTAGTTGGATATTGAAGAGGAAATCATGTGAAATATATAAAGTGACTTCTCATAGATTTTTGGTTTCCAAATGAATGCCCACAAGATTTTCTAAGTATAAAACCCTAATTCATAATGTGATTTGGTTGTAGTTTTCCATGGATATGACTTTAATTGGAGTTGAATTTGCATCACTTAGGGCCTAGGGTCCATGGCATGCTCATTCCCTTTCTTTTTTATTCCCTTTCTAAGTATAATAAGTGTAGCCTTTATATTCTAGGGATACATGTGATATTTCAAACTAGAAGTCATGACACAAAGTTGAAGTTGTGACTTTAACTTCTATTCGGATATTCTCTAGAAAATAGATATCATGGCACTAGGAATAGCTATAATGGATGATTATCTCTCTATAACATAATGTCATGGTATCAAGAATGACAATTACTTATTGCTTTTGTGTTTGCGAAAAAAATATCATGGCTATGAGATCATTTATAATTGAGATTAAATACTTTTTAATACAAATTATTGATGTTGGGATTAGACATGACCCTAGCCTAGTCTTTATGATCAAATTGTTTTGTCTCAAAGATTACCACAACTAAGGTAAAAACTCTCTATAACATAAAGTAATGATCTTGGATTTGACCATGACTTTGGTATATTTACTCTATAGTACAAAGTTGTAGAATTTGAAAAAATAATGACATGAGTAATTACTATCTTGAACAACATATCATGATAAAAAAATGATGGTGTGACATTGCTTGATATTTTTTCTTTATTTTGAATAAGTCACTACTCTAGAATGTGTCACAAATACTTGTACTACTGATATACTTGGTTGTCATGATATAAAAATAATGTCGTGACCATACAATAGTTTAGGTCTAGTGCATTTATGACTTAAAGAAAATGTTATGACCATGATGAGTATATTATATAGTAAAATGGTTGTATCAACTGGTGATAGAGTTGTGGCACATAAAGAATGTCATGAATATCTAGATAGAGTTATGGGCAAGAAAGAATGTTATAACTACTTAAGTCATGCCATGAAAATTGTCACAACACTGCATCACTTCTCTCCCTTACAAAACATTTTTCCACCGAGTCGACTAATTTCACCCAAAGATTTCAATGATTTCACTAATAATCATCAAATCTTTTCAAAATAAATATTTAGTGAAATTCTTTGATACATTTTAAAATACATACAAACACACCTATATTTACTCACAAAATCACATAAACTATTTTGTATATGGAGCACCAAACAAACATCCACACAAAAATTATTGGTCATCCCCAATAAAATGAATCTCTCTTCAAACATCAACACCAAGAGAAAAATATATGTATGATGACCATGACTAAGTTTGAGAGTTATTGTGGGCTTTGGTTTTGGAAATAAGTTTAAGAGTTTTGGGATTTGATATTAAGTACATGGGTTGTGTTATGAAGTATCTATCCATCACACAAAGCAAAAAACAAAATTATTTTTGGGTTGTCTCCCAAGCTGCACAACATTTAATATACAAATATATACTTTCTTTAGATATCCAAGTAGGTTAGTAACTTTAGCTATCTTTGATAGATTTTTCATATAGTTTTTTTTTTGACTTGTCTTTTTGATTTTTTTTTCAACATCATTATATTCTTTGGTACTTCTTTATCAAAATATTTTTCCATAGCCTTTGAAAAATTTCGTGGCATCAGTGCATATAAATTCCTTAAAAAGTATTGCAGCTCTTTGTGTGGTTACATCTCATGGAATTGTTTTCTATATCATATTAGTCACAACTTTGCCTCATGTCATGACTTTCATCATTAATTCAATAGGAAAAATCATGGCATCCATTGAAGTTGTGAATTTCTTCATCATAATTACTTCTTTTTCATATGCCTTCCAATGTTTCACCATTGTTATTTATATCTTATCTTTCTTTTCTAACAGATCAATGGTTGATTGAGACTTTTTTTTTATTTTTACTTCATTTGCAATCTCAAAAGTCTCCACAATAGCTTGTGCATTTTTCTCCATTGAGAACTTCATTTTTTGCTACTTATTCATTTTCCTCTTCAAAGTTATATGACTCAGATCCCCCAGAAGATAGGCTTCAAGAAGGTAGTGACTTCATAATAGTCTTTATCTTCATCTTTATTTTTATCAATTTCTACGAGTGATTTTTAGATTCTTCATTATAATGTATTCCTTCTTTGGTCCAAGACTTTTCTACTAACTCTTTTCATCTAAAATCTACTCTCTATCTCATTATGATGTGTAAGAAGCTATATATAATATGGCTTATGCATTTTCGAAAGTCATGACTTTTAAAGAAGGTCATGACTTTGGAAAATAGGTCATGACTCTAATTTGAGAATAAAAGTCTTGGTAAAGATAAAGCTATGATGCTATAAAGTGGATATGACTTTTAGCATTAATTTGAAAGTTAATAAGAAGTAAATTTAATGTCATGACCATTCAATTATTTTAAGATAAGTATGTATATGACTCTATTATAATATCATAGCTATAAAGAAAATGTTGCATAGTTGAAAGATTATGCTAATGAGGAGGTAGAGTTATGACACATATAAATTATCATTACTAATTAAGTAGAGTTTTATCAAAGAATGGATACATAAATTATTCATTAAACTAAAAATTACCAAATTACAATATATCATTAAAAACATACTGATTTCATGACTATTTATCAAAATCCATTAAAACTCCAAAGTCATGAAATTGATCTAATTATATCTCATTCCCATTATTAAACATCATCTAATAACAATAAAAATACTCAAGAATATTTGATAATTTGAATACCAAAAAAACTTTTTCACTAAAACTATCACTCATCATTGAGCAATAATTTTTATCTCAATAAAAATAAAATTCTAAAATATCATCTTACAAATTCATCACATTTGATTACAATATCAAAATATGTAAATAAATAAAAAGTACAAATCAATGTGTTGAGATAAGTTAACAATATGATTTCTCTTTAAGATCATACTCTTTAATGGTGAAACATGATCTATAGTGCTTAAATAGTTCCATAGAAGTGGATCGTCATTTTGAATCTCTATTTTGTGTAGATTCTCAATCTAATATCTTTGTCAAAATATCACGCAACATGTCTTATCTTGACCCAATGAAATTTATTCCATTCTCAAAAAATCCCATTGTAAAATATAAGACATTTTGATTTATAATAAATTTTCTCAATGCCTATATCCACGGGTTCTCCTGATATTACATGTCATTTCCATTTGATTCAATTCTTTGCACTACCATTTTTTTCAATTTTCTATGATAGCTTCATTCAATTTTCAAAATAATTCTACATTGCCAATCAATCCTGGCTCTAATCACTTCATTAATTTTTCTAGTACTTAGTAGATCTTGTATTCAAACTTTTCCTAGTTTGTGATAAGAATATCACTTTTTGTTCGAGATGCATTTTTCACATTGCATCTCATTTTCCAGCTTATTGCACTACTGTTGTGCATTGGGATCAAATCATATTTTTTATCTCTTTCTTATTTTTTGTGACACCCTATTGTGCTTTTTTCAAAATGCAAAAAACATTGACAAAACATACCTGAATGTTTAGCTAAGGAATGCTCAAGGTGGGCTTACTCATTTTCTCATCTTTCACCCCTTCATTCTGAAACTTATATGTCAGCTCTGGTGAATTATGGTAGTTTTTTCCCAAAATCTGTTGATTCTTCCCTTCAAGAATTATCTTCTTTTCTTTTTATCTATTTAAATTCTTTTTTTTATACCTGAAAATCTTAGGAGTCTTATGGACACATCACATCAATATGTTCATCTATATGAATCTTTTTAGCTAAACATAAAATTCAATCAGGAAAGTGTGTTAGTTGGCCAGAAAATTAACCATTTAGGAAACCAATAATTAATTTTTCAAGAACCATCTAAATATCAAAACTATAACTAATAAGGATGAAATATTGTAAGAATACTCTCTCCTTAATGATCATCAAGACATGGAGTGTCGATAATAAAAATGAGTATATGGAACACAACCAAACTTTACTTACCTCTATGAGTTCTTCAAGCATGAAATATCTATTAGGAAAATTTGATGGTATCCTTCATGTGACATTTTTATTTATCAATAGACTGGTAATTCCAATAAAATTGAGTTGCCTGCAGAGAGATTTAAAAGACATACTATTTTTGGCCCCTAGGAATCCAAGAAACTTATTTATTATCTCTTATTAAAGCACACCCAAATACCTCTCTCATAGCATATTTTTTTTATACCTATCATCTAAATTGGCATATAATTATTTCATAATGAAATCATTGCTATATTTTCTATTCCTGCTAAAAAATACCCAATTCCTATTCTTTATGATGTCCCCAAAAGAAAAAATGAATTCACTAAATTATTTTTCTATAAGAAAAATTTTCTTTGTAAGAACTAAGGTCATCCATCACTACTCTAGTTCTATAATAAAAATCACCATGGGGCCATGACTTGGTGTGGAATTTTCATGTCATTGGTTTCTGTCAGTTTTATTTCTTTTTGTAGCTCATTTCTCTAAAGATTTTCATCTAGGATCATTTTTCATTCATCATCAAATCAATGAGATTAGTGGATTTACAGTTGGATTTTTGTGGCATTGGAAGAGTAATAAAATTTTGTTAAATGATTTCTAGGGTTATGTATTTATTGTCATGGCTTCATTAATGAAGCCACACCTTTGTGGGCTTGCTTCACTTTCTTAAATTAAATGTCATGATATTATATCAAGCTGTTACTTCATATTCATAGTGTTGGGTCATGATCATGATTTTGCCATTAGGTTTCTAATGATACTTATTTTTTTGTAACATCAAAGTTGTGGCACTAGGCATGACTTTGTATTTAAGCTTCCGATGGGCCTTCTCATTCTTTTATACTAAATTCATGGTGTTATAAATGGTGAAAACTTTGTCATTAAACATATGATGGAAAATCTATTTTGTAACATCAAAGTCATATCATTGAAACATTGTCACTTCTTTGGGCGTAAAGCATAATTGTGAAAGGAGTAAGGCACACCAAGGATCAAAGACCTCCTGGAGCCTTGGGGCACAAGGTACCCTTAAGGAATAGGTTTTTTATGTAAGATGCACCCTATTATATATATATATATATATATATTTTTAAAAATATAATCAAATAAACTAATCCAAAAATACCTTTAAACTTCTTTACTCGCCTATTGCACATCACCCCTCGCCTCTCTCCTTGCAGCTCATCGAGGAACTCGATGGAAGCTTCATGGAGTTTGACCAAGAGTTCCAGGAGCTCCATGGAGCTAGATGATCTCTCATCGAGCTCCATGTACTAGTCGAGATCCATGGAGCTCTTGTTCAAGCTCCATGGAGCTCCTATTCGAGCTCCAGGAACTCGATGAGCTCCATGGAGCTTGCCGAGTTTGTGGAGCTCGATGGGAGCTCGTTGAGCTACATGGAGCTTCTGGAGCTCTACCTCAAGCTCTATGTAGCTCCTTGTTGAGCTCCACCGAGCTTCTGGTCGAGCTCTATAGAGATCATCGATCTTTTGGAGCTCGATGGATGGCAACTGACATAGAGGCGTGCCTATAAAGATCTTTGTGCCTCGGAGAAGGGCCATGCCTTTTCTACTATTCATATGCCTGCATGAATGAGTCTCGCTTCAACCAAGGCAAGGCACCATGTATGCGTCTCGCTTACGCCTGAGCCTTGGCATGCCTTTCATAAGTATGGCTTAAAGAATTAGAATCATAGTTGGTATGTATCTATGATTCTTTTGGGTAGAGAATTCATAAGTGTAACTATGTAAATATAATGTTTATTTTATAACAAGGACACTTCATTGAGCATTCAAAGAAAACTATTAGGTTGCCTTCCAAATAGTACTATATTTAATGTCTATGGCTATACCACCAATACATATTCTATCAGAAATCTCTCATAATGAAGCTAATTTCTCCATATAATTCTCGATCTCTTTCCTTCTTATACTTTCTATATTAGTCATTGATCCTAGATAAGTAATTATTTTGATGTCATCATCTACAAGGATAATTGGGCTGGAGCACATCTTCTTCTTCCTATTCTTCTTTCATCATCATCATCAGCATCATCTAGAGGTATCAAATAGGTCGTACCATGCTAGGATAATTGATAGCCTAGTTGGGCAACCATGTTGTGTCGGGCATGACCCAACATGGAAGTTTTTTAGTGCCCTACACGACATGACTTCTAGTCTGCCCGACCTAGCATGGTAAAATCAACATGATTTCAGATAGACTCGTGCCTACCATGTCAGGTCATCTTGGGTCATCTCGAGTAATCTCAGGTCATGCTAGTTTTTTGTTCACCACCACCACATGTACTATCCACTAGCCACCATGACTACTACCACACATCGATGACCAATCACCATAGAAATATAAAAATAAAGATACCAAAAAAATAAATAAATAAATAATAATACAACACACATTAGGCATAACATTAATGAAGCATATAAACTCTAACAATAAATATAAGTGTAGTCGAAAATAAAATCCAAAATTTATTTCAAACTAAGGTCCAAGAGGCAGGTATGAAATAAAAATGATAATTAAAAATAGCAATAGTAGCAAAAGAAATACAATCATAAATCATAATCATTGTATCGAATATAATTTATATCATATCAAAATTATAATCATAAAATAAACAAAACATCAACAAATAATAATCAATCTCAATGTAAATAAGTATCTATATTTAAATCATCATCATAATGTAAGTGTCCGATGGTATCACTAGTAGAGGTCTCAATATCTTTCAAGCCCCACGAATCATCATCTTCTAGCAACTCTTAAGATCCCACTCAATCTTGAATGCCAAACATCAAATCTTTTTAGTGCTTAATGCATGCAAGTACCTCAATTATATTTAGATTAAGTCTCGATCTCCTAATTAAAATGGAATAGTCTACAATAGAAAAAGTATACTCTAATGTTCTACTAGACTAGACATCATAGGAGTCAATAGATCCATACCATCTTAGACAACACAACATAGGGATATTCATCTAATTTCCACCATAATAAAATAGCAAAGTTATTATTATGTGATATGATTGTGTAGTAATTGGTATCTAAGTACCGAGAGCTAATTTTTATTTGATAGACTACCCTATCATTTCCCACTTGTCAACTGAATGGAAAAATTATTTTCTCTAAATATGATATCCATGTCCATATTTGGAGCATGGATACAACTAGTACAGTACTTAATGTCATGATATATAAATAAGTTAGTCAATTTTTCATGAATAAAACCTTTAGGTTGTTAGCCCTAGTTCATGCATGCAGACATGTATGATAAAATATTTTTTATCCCTTCTACCTTAACCATAAGATCCATGTAGGTAATCATGTAATAAATAGATGGAATAGTATACTATTACTTTAAATACTTGGTTTCAATCTCAATAGCCATGATACTAAATGTAATGTGACCTCTAAACTTGCTAAACATGCTACTAATGGTGCATGTCTACCTGAGTGCAATGTAAGTGGTAGGAGTATACACAGAAAAATACATGTTGATCATGTCATAAAGTATCTTTAAAAAATTTATAAAGTAAAATAATATATCCTAGTTAGAGTCATCAATAATAAGTTTGTCACTCTAACTATTGACATAGTTGGATATCATGTGTTCCTATCCAACATGCGACTCCATCTTTAAATAACTATAATTTTAATGGTATCTCATATTCAATTAGAGTTTCATCTTCTTTAGACTCACAAACAAATAAAGATTATCAAACTCCTATTGTCTGATAGGTATCCTAAGATATTTTAGTAAGTTACTTATTTTTTAATGCACGTGAAACAACATTCATTCCTACTTGTCCAATCAAATTAATTTTATGACACATGCACCTACTGTGAAAATTTTTACCTAATGGCCTGTCTATAATAGTCCAAACAAATATTTTAATAGTGACATAATTATTAGATATATTATCAAATATGATACTAAATATTTTATTATGAATATCATAATCTCTTTAGATCTTCATCATGCTCTCATATATGGCAGGGCCATCATGAGGATGGAGAATCTTAGAAAATCTTAAAATTTTTTATTAAGTTTTCATGTATAATCTACATAATGGGCGATGAGGCATGAAAATGATGCATCATCGCGACTAATCAAGATTTTGGACATCATGGATACTACTTCACTATATTTCCTAAATTTATTAATTATTAATTATTTTACTAAATTATATATTCTTTTCATTACCTTCTTTCTTCTTTTTTTTTATTTGTTTTTTTCTTCTTTTTTCCTTCTTATCCATCCTTTTTTACTTATTCTCATTCATATTCTTCTTCTTTATCTTCTTCTATTTATTCTTCCCCTAATTCAACTTATTTTTCTTGTTATTCTTTGTATTCATCATTAAACTTGTCATTATCATCATTTTTTTCATCTTCATTTACTTCTTGTTTTTCATTATCATCATCTTTATTATTTTATTTTTATTATTCTTTTTTTTCTTATGTTTATCATGATCACCATCAATAATTTATTCATTTTATTTATCTTATTCTAATACTTTTATTTCTTTGACTAATTCTTCCTTGTCTTCTTCAACTTATTTTCCATTTCTTTATATATATATATATATATATATATTTATTTATTTATTTATTTTCTTCTTCTTCATATTCTTCTTCTTCTTCTTCCTATTGTTCATGCTCAATTTATTTTTTTTGTTATTGTTCATCTTCTACTTATTCTCTTACATCTTCTCCTCCTTCTTCATCTTCTTATTCTTCATCTTCTTTTTCATCTTTATAATCTTATACTTCTTAATCTTCTTAATCACTTTCTACTTAACCCTCTTCTTCTTCTTCTTCAACTTGATCTTGTTCATAATCATCATCTTCTTTTGATATTCTTCTTCTTTTTGTTCTTTTTTTCTATTTATTTTTTATATAATTCTTCTTCTTCTTCTTCTTCTTCCAATTCATCATCTTGTATTTATTTTTCACTCTATTATTAATCGACTTGTTTTTTTTCTTCTTCTTATTCTTATACATTTTATTCTTATTCATTTTCATTTGATTGTTCTTCTATTATTAGTTAGCAATATCATCATCACCTTCTTCTTCTTCTTATTTAACTTCTTCTTTTTCATCTTATTATGTATCATCATCATCATTTTCTTCTTCTTATTTTGATTTCATAATCATCATTATCAGTTTCTTATTATACCTTTTCTTCATATTCATCATTAACTCTGTATCTTCTTCTTTTTATTCTTTTTCATCATCATCATCTACACCAACTTCTTCTTCTTCTTCTTCTTTGCTATTTTCTACTACTACTTCTTCTTTTCATCATCATTTTTTTCATCATCATCATCAACATCTTCTTCTTATTCTTCTTCTTTTTTTTTAATGTTTTTTCTCTCTTCAAAATATTCTTTTTTGTCCTCTTCCGCCTCCTTCAACTTCATTTTTTACTATTACTTCTTCTTATTATTTTTCTACTTCTCATTTCTCTTCTTCTTCTTCTTCTTTTTTCTTCTTTTTCTAATTCTTTTTCTTCTTTTTCTTTTTAGCTTCATCATAATCTCGTTATTCTACTACTTCTTGTTCTTCTTAATCATGATCATCATTATCATCTTTTTCTTATTATTATTATTATTATTCTTCTTGTTCACCTTCATCTTCATCTTTTTTATATTTTTTTATTTTTCAACATATTTGTCTTCTTCTATTTTTTGCCTTCTAATATTTTTTTTCTTCTTCTACATCTTCAAATTCAAATTCTAAAATCATCTTTTTCTTTGCCTTAATCTACATATTTATCATCATCTTTTTCTTCTTCCTTGTATTCTTTTCTTCTTAATATATTTCATCTTCTTTAGCTTTATCTTCTTCACCTCAGCCTCTTCCATCTTCCACTTCTTTTTTTTATTCTTCTTGTTTTGCTTCATCATCTTTTTCATTTTCTTTTCTTCATTATTTTGATCAGCATCTTTTTTTATTCTTATTCTTGATCTTCTTCTTTTATATCTTATTCTTCTTCTACTTATTCATCATCATCATCATCATCTTCTTCTAATTTTTTCTTCTTCTTGAAATTGTTCATCTTCTTCTTTTTTGCATTTTTTCCATTTTATATTCTTCTTTTTCTTCTATATCTTCTTCTTTTTTTCTTCATTATCAACATATTTGTTTCTTCTTTTGTGTTCACATCTTGTTCACATCAAGAATGAATATAGTTATGTCTAATCCCAACATCAATAATTTGTATTAAAAAGAATTTAATCTCAATCATAATGATCTAATAGCCATGATATTTTTTTCGCAAACATAAAAGTAATAAGTAATGGTCATTCTTGATACCGTGACATTATGTTATAAAGAGATAATCATCCATTATAGATATTCCTAGTGCCATGCTATCTATTTTCTAGAGAATATCTGAATATAAGTTAAAGTCATAAATTCAACTTTGTGTCATGACTTCTAGCTTGAAATATCACATGTATCCCTATAATATAAAGGCAACACTTAGAAAGGGAACGATCATGCCAAGAACCCTAGGCGATGCAAATTAAACTCCAATTAAGGTCATATCCATGGCAAACTACAACCAAATCACATTTTGAATTAGGGTTATATACTTAGAAAATCTTGTGGGCATTCATTTGGAAACCAAAAATCTATGAGAAGTCTCTTTATATATTTCACATGATTTCCTTTTCAATATCCAACTAAATTGAATTTTAGTGTTAGAAATGTAATTGTGTTTTGTTGAAGTATTAATTTTATGAGTTTTTGTTTTTTTATGTGGTTTTTGGATGTGGATGGATATTGATGTAATTTTGAACTAAAAATTAGGGTTTTGATAAATATGTCAGTTTATACATGTTGGTCATAGTGATTGGTAATGATAAGTCATAACATGGATTAATAAGATTTGATAAGAAGCAAGTGATGACCATTCTAACTTTAACATGTGAGTTAAACTAATGTTTAAAACCCAAAAGTTACTTTGTTAGAGGTGTTTAATTACTTTGTTATGTACTACCTTAAAGAACTAATATTTGAGTAATATGGTGTTTAATTAAAGGTGTCAAATAGATCGAGCAACCCAGGCATGGTCCACAGCCCGACCCAATTTAGCAGTACCTAGCCTAACTTGGCACAATCTAGAACTATGCCTCATGCCGGGCTAGGCTTACCATGGCATGGTTCTTGCCATGCTGGGTTGGCATGAGCAATGCCTCATGTTGGGCTATGCATGTCCCATTTTCTTGACTTAGTGGCATGGTAAACAGGCCTAGGTGATCACCTAATGGGGGTCCCGCCATGCATGATGGGATAGGCATGGTTTAAGTCTAATTTTTTTTTCAACATTTATACCCCAAACCTTTGCATAAGATGGGGCATGGTAAGAAATTAGACTGCCCTGTCATGGGGTAGTCGAATTATTTTAAAAAATTAACAACGTGGTCAATGGTATATTCTTTTGTAGCACATGATAGAAATTAGAATTCCAAATCCCATCAGCCATGTGGCCAATGGGATTCTTTCTCTTTTGCAATGAGATTACTAGATTCTTTTGTAGTAGACAAAAGAATCTTTGATCCCATCAATCCAACATAGCCAAGCAGCATTGTCATGCCAATATGCTATGTTGGGCCGGTAGACCTAGTCACCATGTTGTGCTTGGCATGACATAAAAATTTTATCATTCTATGTCTTGCACGACATTGTGGCATGATCATGATTTGAAAAAATGGGTCATGCCGACACGGCATGCCTATTTGACACCTCTAGGCTAAGTAAAACTTCTTACATAGTTGTTTCACTATAGTATGAAAATCATATGTATTTTGTGGAAGATCGTGACATGTATCTCATAGGACACACACAAGTGGGGGAGACTCATATGAAATGATATCCATGTGAATCATTCGTGCTTGTATGTTTTTCATAGGTGATATTTATGGGAATATATATATATATATATATATATATATATATATATATATATATTTAATTGTCATGAGTATAGTCTCATCAATTCAAAACCACAAACATAATTACTCCACATTTTCGCACATTTTTTTAGATAATTAATGGTTTGAGAATAGTAGTACATACTCAAAATAATCATAAGGAGCAGCTGACATTATTACCTAAAAAAGTACAAATACAAATGATCATTACACTAAATGGTGTGTTCCTTTAGTGTTACAATATCAAGGGAAAAACTATTTGGTGATCATCCTTAGTAATAATTGACTAATAGAAGATGTACAACCACCCTTTTGCCAAGAGGGAACAAATGCATTTCCATAATAATCTACTCTTAATCCAATAACTAAACACAATATTGATCAAATACTTAAAATGTTCATTATACATAATTATGTTCACCAACCCTAAAGTCTTAGTATATTTTAGAAGCTAAATTACATTTATTCATCACCTATTATTATTATTTCATTATTGATTTAATTAACTATCAATACAATTCCTACGAGATTGATTTTAAGTATTATGTCTACTTTATTATATATATATAACTTATATACATAAAGTTAAAATAGATGAGTGATTCTTACATAACTATATGTTGAGATCATATCAACTAATAATGAGTATTATTACTCTCACAAAGTAATAATAATGATGAAGGACAGGTATAAGAAAGTAGAAAAGATGAAAAATAAAAATAAAAATAAATCAAATGAATCTGAAGAAAAAGAAAAAGAAGAAAATGATGATGATGAAGTAGAAGAATAAAAAGATGAAAATGATGATGATGATGATGAAGAAAAAAAAGTTAGTAGTAGTAGTTTTAAAAAAGAAGAATAAGAATTAGAAGGAGAAAAAAGATGAAAAAGAAGAAGACAAGCAAGAAACTTAAGAAGAATAAAAAGAAAAGGATGATCAAGATGATGCAATAATAGAAGAAGAGAAGAAGTAGAAAAGTAAGAATAATATGAATCTGATAAAGAAAAAGAAAAAAAAGATGAAGAATAATAATAAGCAAGAAGAGGAGGAGGAGAATAAAAAAAATGCAAGACATAAAAAGAAGATAATGATAAATGATAAGAATACTAATAATAACAAGCAGATAAAGAAGAAAAAGATGAAAAATAAGAAAAACAAGAAAATGATAATCATAAAGATAAAGAAAAAGTAAATGAAAAATAAGAAGGTAGAGAAGATGAAGATAAAGAAGAAGTAGATTAAGAGGTAGAAAAGGAAGAGGATGATAATGAAAAATAAAAATAAAAAAAAGAAGAACAAGATGAAGAAGAAAAAAAGTAATAAAAGTTGAAGATATTAATGATAATGATAATAAAGAAGAAGAATAATAAGAAGATAGATAAGAAGAATAAGAAGAAGTAGTATTAGTATTAGAATACGAAGGAGAAGGAGTAGGAGGAGAAGAAGAATATGAAAAAAAGGAAGAAAAAAATAAAGAATAAAAAATGATGAATAAACAAAATATAATGATGATAAAGAATAAGAAATTGAAGAAGAGTATAAATAAAGAAAAATAAGAAGTAGAGGAAGAATAAGAATAAGAATAAGAAGATTGATAAAGAAAACAAAAGCTAGTAGAAAAAAAAGATGTTGATGATGATGAAGTAGAATAAAAAGAATAAGAAGAAGAAAAAATGAGATGATGAATAAGAAGAAGAAGAAAAGAAATAAGATGAAAAAGAAGAAAAAGATGATGATGAAAAACAAGAAATGAACACAAAGAAGAAGAAGAAGAAGAAGAGGAAGAAGAAGAAGAAGAAGAAGAAGAGGAAGAAGAAGAAGAAGAAGAAGAAGAAGAGGAGGAAGAAGAAGAAGAAGACGAAGAAGAAGAAGAAGAAGAAGAAGAAGAACGGGAAGAAGAAGAAGAAGAACAAGAAGAAGAAGAAGAAGAAGAAGAAGAAGAAGAGGAATAAGAGGAGGAAGAAGAAGAAGAAGAAGAGGAGGAAGAAGAAGAAGGAGGAGGAGGAGGAGGAGGAGGAGAAGGAGGAGGAAGAGGAGGAGGAGAAGGAGAATAAGAAGAAAAAGGAGAGGGAGGAGGAGGAGGAGGACAAGAAGAAGAAAAAGAAGAAAAAGGTGGGGTAGAAGGTGTAGAATGAACAAAGAAGAGGAAGTAGAAAAAGAAGTATAATAATAAGTAGAAGAAGATGAAAAAGGAGAAGATGAAGAAGAAGAGAAATAAGAGGAAGTGGAATAAGAAGAAGCATAAAATATGATAAATAAATAGAATAAAAATAAGAAGAATAAGAGGAAGAATAAAAAGAAGAAGAATAAGTGAAATAAAAAGATTAAAAAGAAGTGATAGAAGAATAAGAAGAAGAAGAAGAAGAAAAAGAAGTGTATGAAGAATAAGAAGAAGAAAAAAAATGTGAAGAAAAGAAAGAGGAAGAAAAAGATGAAGAAGAAGATGATGATGAAGATGGGGAAGAATAAAAAGGAGAAAAAGAAGAAGAATAAGAAGAAGAAGAAGTGGAATAATAAAAAAAATATGAAGAGGAAAAAGAAGAAGAAGAAGAGTAAAAATAATAATAGGAAAAGGATGAATAATAAGAAGAAGAAGCAGAAGAGAGGAAGAAGAAGATGCATAAGAAAAAGTCAAAGAATTAGAAGAAGATGAAGAAAAAGAAGAATTAGCATAGGATGAAGAAAAAAATGAAGACAAAGCATAAGAATATGAAAAGAAGAAGAAGAGGGGGAAAAAGAAGAAGTAGTAGAATAAGAAAATGAAGAATAAGTGGGAGAAGAAGAAGAATAAAAAGAATAAAAGGAAGGAGAAGAAAAATAAGATGGGGAAAAAGATAAAAAAAATAATGTAGAAAAGGAAGAGGATGCAGAAGAAAAAAGGAGAATGAAGAAGAAGATGAAGAGCAAGAAGAAAAAGAAGAAGATGAAGATGATTGATAAAAGGAATAAAAAAATAAAAAAGAAGAAAATTAAGAAATATTAAAAGAAGAAGAAAAGGAATAAAAATTAAAAGAAGAAGAAAATATTAATTAGTAAAAGAAGAAGAGGAAGAAGAAGAAAAAGAAGAAGTATAAGAAGAAAAAGAAGAAAAAGAGGAAGAAGATGATGCTCAGAAGTGGAAGAGAAATAAATAGAAGAAGAAGAGGAGGAGAAGGAAGATCAATAAATAGAATAAGAATAAGATAAAGAGAAAGAAAAAGAAGAAGAAGGGGACGAAGAAAACGATGAATAAGTGTTAGAAGAATAACAAGATGATGATGATGATGATGTAGAAGAATGCATAGAGAAAAAAAATATGATGAAGAAAAAAAATAAAAAGAAGAATAAAAAGAAGAAGAAGAATAAGAATAAAAATAAGATGAATAAAAATATGAAGAAGAAGATTAAAAGAATAAAAAGAAGAAGAAGAAGAAGAGAAA
>JAREIK010009466.1:0-28690 GCA_029783825.1 Sapria himalayana
CTTATGATTTAAGCAAGTAAGAATTCAATGATTTATAGGTTTTATTTAAAAAATGAAATAATAAAAAATTTATTTTTATTATTTTTTCTCATTTTTAAGGTTATAACCTTTGAAAATATAATAATTTTTAAATTTTTTTTCAAAAGTGAATTCAATATTTAGTTATAATAATCATTATATTTATATATCATATAAATTCAATGTAAACTATTTTATTGATAAATATTCTAATAATGATCAAAAATTAAATTAATAATCTATTATTAATAAGATAAATATCAATTATAATATAATTACAAAACCTAAAATAATTCAGAAGCAAAGCAAAATATATTACTATATAATAATTTATTGTTTTGAATTTTTTTTTTCTTTTAAATAGTTTATCTATATTATTTTGATTAAAATTAATTTATATAAATTATATTTGTGTAACTCATAATTTATGTTGTAATATATATTTATATAAAAATAAACAAATAAATAATTAAATTTGAATATTTAAAATTTAAAATGAAAAAAAAATGAGATTTATTCTTTATTATTTAGGATATACTTGTTTAATTTAAATTAGATCTGTCTCACTAATAATTTATTTTGTAATTAATATTTCTATAAAAATAAACTGATAAATAATTAAATAAAAAATAAAATTAAACTAAATAATTAAAATAATTTATTTTGTTCATCTCAACTCTAGAATGATTGCTAAAGCTCTAACCAAAATAATAGGAGATTTTACTTTATCTTTATTATGTCTCATCATATTTGATGTTGAATCACTGGACTATTAAAGGTAATTTGACTCATGTACGCTAACAGGCTAAACCAAAGTTGTACCCCTATGTGTTGAAATAGCTAGTTGTTGAGGATGCTATTTATATATATCAATGTAATTTCTTCTAAAATATCTCTCATGCACACACTCAAGGCAATTTTTTTAAAACATAGTTCAATTCTAAAAAAATAACCACCTTGTAAACTATTAGAACAAACTAGCCCCATGGCGGTTTGAGAAGGGCAAGAGGTATGGGCTCTCTTTCATTCAAGAATCAAAAATTTATTTTATGGGCATGTCTAAGACTTTTTTTTATATGCTCATGGATATGAAAAGTATCATTTCTTTCTTATTATATTAAATGCATTATGTATACAAGCTCACAATACCCAAAAAGGTGTAAATGAATCATATTCAAATGTATAAAAGGTTTTAATCATTGCTAAAAATATTAGTCTTGCATATTGACACTTGAGGTCACAAATCAAAGGAAAAAGCCACAGTGATATTTCCAATCCCAAGAATTTTAGCTAGAAAAAGTTATAAAGACTAGTACTCGAGCTTTAACTATTTCTAGGGTCATGACTTTTGCTCTCGAGGAATGTCCAAAGTTGCAATCATTCCTAGTGCAATGACATTGCAATATAAAAATAAAATGCACAAGCTATGGTCATATCTATCAATAAAATTGTTTATATTTAGTTTATATTATATATAATTATAATGATTATTTTTACTAAATATTGTATTCACATTTTTAAAAAAATTTAAAATTATTATATTGTTAAAGGTTATAACCTTTGAATATGTGAAAGAATAACAAATATAATTTTTTTTGTTATTTCATTGTTTAAACAAAACCTATAATCCACTAAATGCCTAAATACTTAAATCAATAACTCCAAAATCTCGAAAACCCTAAATATATAATCATTTTAAACCGCTATACCCTGAATAATAAATAATAAATCTCAATATTATTTTTTTGATTATAATTTAAATATTCATTTTAATTATTTATTCATTTATTTTTATATAATTATTAATTACAGAATAAATTGAGTTTGACAAATATAATTTATATAATTATTTTTCATCTAAAAAATATAGATAAACTTTTTAAAAGAAAAAAAAATCATAACAAAAAATTATTATATAGTAATATATTTTGCTTTATTTTTGAATCATTTTAAGTTTTGTAATTATATTTAAATTGATATCTATCTTATGAATAATAGATTATTAATTTATTATTTGATCATTATTAAAATATTTATCAATAAAAATATTTATATTAAATTTATATTATATATAGATATAATAATTATTATAACTAGATATAGTATTCACTTTTAAAAAAAATTAAAAATTATTATATTTTTAATGGTTATATCCTTTGAAAATATCAAAAAATTAAAAAGATAAATTTTTTGAAATTTTTTTAAATGACACCTATAAACTACTAAATGCATACACAGTAAATCAGTAAACTTCTAAATCCCGTAATGCCAAAATACATAAAAAATTAAACCACTGTATACTACTTAATAATTAATAAATCTAATTTTTAATTCTATTTATTATAATTTTAAATATTCATTTTAATTATTTATTAGTTTATTTTTATAGAAATATTTATTACAAAATAAATTATGAGTGCAACAAATATAATTTAAAAATATATTTGTTTATAAAAGAATTAAAAATTTAAAAATTAAAAATTCTTATCCATAAATATATTTTACTATAATTTTGAATCAATTTGGGTTTTGTAATTATTTTTTAATTAATATCTATCTTAATATCAATAGTTTATACATTTAATTTTGATCATTATTATAATATATATCAATAAAATTGATTATTTAATTTATATGATATATAATTATTAATATTATTATAACTAAGTATTGTATTCACATTTCAAAAAATTGTAAATATTATTATATTTTCAAATGTTATAACCTATAAAAATGACAACTATTTATAGATATTTTTTTATTATTTTATTTTTAAATAAAACCTATAAACTACTAAAAGCCTAAAAACATAAATTGCTAAACTCCAAAACGACAAAACCTCTAAATACTTTTTACATTAAACTGGTATAGATTAATACTAAATCATAAATCTCATTTTAATTTTTATTCAGTATAATTTTAAATTTTTATTTTAATTATTTATCAGTTTATTTTTATAGAAATATTAATTACAAAATAAATTATTAGTGAGACAGATCTAATTTAAATTAAATCGGTATCCCTAAATAATAAATAATAAATCTCATTTTTTTCATTATAAATTTTAAAATATATTTGAATTATTTATTTATTTATTTATATAAAATATTAATCAAAAAATAAATTGAGTTAGACAAATATAATTTCTATAAATTATTTTTCATCAAAAAATTATAGATAAACTTTTTAAAATAAAAAAAAATTTAAAAGCAAAAAATTATTATATAGTAATATATTTTGCTTTGCTTCTGAATCATTTTAGGTTTTGTAATAATATATTAATTGATATCTATCTTATTAATAATATATTATTACATTATTTTTTGATCATTATTAGAATATATATCAATAAAATTGTTTATATTGATTTTATATGATATATAAATATAATGATTATTATAACTAAAGATTGTATTCACTTTTTAAAAAAATTTAAAAATTATGATATTTTGAAAGGTTATAACCTTTGAAAATATCAAAAAATAATAAAAATATATTTTTTGTTATTTTATTTTTTAAATAAAACCTATCAACCATTAAAAGCCTAAAAACATAAATTGTTAAACTCTTAAACGATAAAACCTCTAAATACTTAAACCATTAAACTGATATACATTAATAATAAATAATAAATCTCATATTAATTTTTATTCAGAATAATTATATATATATCTTTTAATTATTTATCAATTTAATTTCATAAATATATTATTTACAATTTAATTTGATTTTGAATTATTTTGGTTTCTACAAATATATTTTAATTAATATCTATCTTATATATAATAGTTTATTAATTTATTTTTCGATCACATTTATAATATATATTAATACCTATTTTTTATATTGAATCTACAACAAATATAATTATTAAGATTATTATAACTAAGTACGAAAATTCATAAAAATAAATTTTTTGTTATTTCATTGATTAAATAAAACCTATAAATACAAAAATTAGTAAACATAAAAATCAATAAACTCGTTAACCCCAAAACCACAAAAAACTTAAACAATTAAATAGTTTTACCTTAAATAATAAATCATAAATCTCATTTTTAATAGTACTCATTATAATTTTAAATATACATTTTAATTATTTATTAGTTTAATTTTATATTAATATAAATTAAAAAATAAATTATTAGTGAGACAAATATAATTTAAATAATTTATTTTTCATCAAAAAATATATAGGCTTATAAATGGATACAAAAATTTAAAAATTTAAAATTAATATTGAGTAAAATATTTCACTTTGATTTTGAGTCATTTTAGGATTTGCAAATATATTTTAAACAATATATATCTTATTAATAATAGGTTATTACTTTTTTATGATCATTATTATAAAAAATATCAATAAAATAGTTTATGTGGAATTTATATGATATATAATTATTATGATTATTATAACTTCATATTGTATTCACTTTTAGAAAAAATTAAAAATTATTATATTTTTAAAGGTTATAACCTTTGAAAAAGAGAAAAAATAACAAAAATATTTTTTTTTATTTTTTAAATAAAACCTATAAACCACTATATGTCTAAAAACTAAAATGGCTAAACTAGTATTCATTATAATAATTCTCAAAACCTATATTTTCATAAATAAAATGTCTAAAAAAATTAAAAATTATTATATTTTCAAAGGTTATAACCATTGAAAATGAGAAAAAATAACAAAAATACTTTTTTTTTATTTTTTAAATAAAACCTATAAACCACTAAATGGCTAAACTAGTATTTATTTTTTAAATAAAACCTATATTTTCATAAATACTCAAAACATTAAATTAGTATAGCCTAAATAATAAATCATAATTCTCATTTTTATTAGTATTCATTATAATTTTAAATATTCATTTTAAGTATTTATCAGTTTATTTTTATTGAAATATTAATTACACAATAAATTATTAGTTAGATATATATAATTTAAATAATTTATTTTTCATCAAAAAAAATATATATGCTTATAAAAAGAGGCAAAATTTTAAAAATAAAAATTATTTTTTATTAATATATCTTATTTTGATTTTTAATCATTTTAGATTTTACAATTATATTTTAATTTACATCATTCTTATTAATACTAGTTTATTAATTAATTTATTGATCATTATTATAATATTTATTAATACAATTATTTATATTTAGTTTACATTATATAAAATTAATATTATTATTATAACTAAATATTATATTCACATTTAAAAAATATTAAAAATAATTATATTTTCAGAGGTTATAACCTTAAAAAATTAAAAAAATCAAAAAATTAAATTTTTTGTTTTTTCATTCTTTAAATAAAAAACTATAAATCACTAAAGGTCTAAACAATTAAATCATGAAACTCCTAAGCCACAAAACACCTAAATAATTAAACCATTAAACAAGTATATCCTGAATAATAAATAATAAATCTCAATTTTATTTGTATTCATTATAATTTTATATATTCTTTTTAATTATTTATTAGTTTATTATTATAGAATTATAAATTACAAAATAAATAATGAGTAAGACAAATATAATTTAAATAATTTACTTTTAATAACAAAAATATAAACGTATAAAATAAGCAAAACATTAAAAAAATTATTATTTAGTAATATATTTTACTTTGATTTTGAATAAATTTAGATCTTGCAAATATATTTTAAATAATATCTATCTTATTAATAATAGTTTATTAAATTTTTTTGATCATTATTATAATATCTAGAAATGTAATTATTTATATTGAATTTAAATTACTTATAATTATTAAGATTATTATAACTTAATATTATATTTACATTAGAAAAAATTTAAAAATTATTATATTTTCAAATGTTATAACCTTTGAAAATGTTAAAAAATATCAAAAATAATTTTTTTGTTATTTCATTATTTAAATAGAACCTATAAACAACTAAATGCCTAAAAACATAATTCACTAAACTTTTAAATGACAAAACCTCTAAATACTTAAACCATTAAACTGGTATACATTAATAATAATTCATAAATCTCATTTTAATTTTTATTAAGTATAATTTTAAATTTTTATTTTAATTATTTAACAGTTTATTTTTTTAGAAATATTAATTACAAAATAAATTATTAGTTAGACAGATATAATTTAAATTAAACCGGTATACCCTAAATAATAAGGAATAAATATCATTTTTTTTCATTATAATTTTAAATATTCAAATTAATATTTATTTGTTTATTTTTATATAAATATTAATAACAAAATAAATTAAGAGTTACACAAATATAATTTTTATAAATTATTTTTCATCAAAAAAATATAGATAAACTTTTTAAAAGAAAAAAAAATTTCAAAACAAAAAATTATTATATAGTAATATATTTTGCTTTGCTTCTGAATTATTTTAGGTTTTTTAATTATATTTTAATTGATATCTATCTTATTAATTATATATTATTAATTTATTTTTTGATCATTATTAGAATATTTTTCTATAAAAATGTTTATATTGAATTTATATGATATATAATTATTAATATTCTTATAACTAAATATAGTATTCACATTTCAAAAAATTGTAAATATTATAATATTTTCAAATGTTATAATCTATGAAAATGAAAACAAATTATAGAAAGTTTTTTTGTTATTTTATTTTTTTATATAAAACCTATAAACCACTAAAACCCTAAAAACATAAATCGCTAAACTTCTAACGACAAAACCTCTAAATACTTGAATTATTAAACTAGTATACATTAATAATAAATCTTAAATCTCAATTTAATTTTTATTTAGTATAATTTTAAATCTTTATTTTAATTATTTATCAGTTTATTTTAATAGAAATATTAATTACAAAATAAATTATTAGTAAGACAGATCTAATTTAAATTAAACCGGTATCCCTAAATAATAAATAATAAATAATCAATCTCATTTTTTTATTATAATTTTAAATATTCATTTTAATTATTTATTTGTTTATTTATATATAAATATTAATTACAAAATAAATTATGAGTTTGACAAATATAATTTATATAAATTATTTTTCATCAAAAAAATATAGATAAACTTATTAAAAGAAGAAAAAATTCAAAAATAAAAAATTATTATATAGTAATATATTTTTCTTTGCTTCTGAATCATTTTAACTTTTGTAATTATATTTTAAATAATATCTATCTTATTATTAATAAATTATTAATTTATTTTTTGATTATTATTAGAATATTTATCAATAAAATTGTTTATATTGAATTTATATAATATATAAATATAATGATTAGTATAACTAAATATTATATTCACATTTAAAAAAATTTAAAAATTATTATATTTTCAAAGGTTATAACCTTTGAATATATCAAAAAATAATAAAAATACATTTTTTGTTATTTTATTTTTTAAATAAAATTTATAAACCACTAAATGTTAGGGGTGCTTATGGGACGGGACGCGATTGGGATTACAAATCTCCAGTCCTGTCCCACAGTTCGAAGATTTTTTTTTGAAGATCCAGATTTGTCCAATAGGTTTAAATAATTAATATAAATTATTTTTCATCAAAAAATTATAGATAAACTTTTTAAAAGAAAAAAAATTATAAAAACAAAAAATTATTATATAGTAATATATTTTGCTTTGCTTCTGAATAACTTTCATTTTGTAATTATATTTTAATTGATATATATCTTATTAATAATAGATTATTAATTTATTTTTTGATCATTATTAGAATATTTATCAATAAATTTATTTATATTGAATTTACATGTTATATAATTAATAAGATTATTATAACTAAATATTATATTTACATTTGAAAATAATTTATAAATTATTTTATTTTTAAAGGTTATCATCTTTGAAAATGAGATAAAATCACAAAAATAAATTTTTTGTTATTTTTTTGTTTATATAAAACCTATCAAATACTAAATGCCTAAACTCTTAAATCATTAAACTGCTAAACCCGAAAACCCCAAAACCCTTAAATACTTAAACATTTAAACCATCTTTAATAGTTTAAGTATTTATAAATAATATATAAATATCTATCAATAAATAATAGTTTATTAATTTATTTTTTGATCATTATTATATTTATATTTAGTTTATTAATATCTATCAATAAAATTGTTTATTTTTAATTTACATGATATATAATTATTAAGTTTATTATAACTAAATATTATATTCACATTTGAAAAATATTTAAAAATTATTAAATTTATAAAGGTATAACCTTCAAAATTGATAAAAAAATTGAAATATAATTTTTTTGTTATTTCATTATTTTTATAAAACATATAAACTACTAAATGACTAAACACTTAAATCACTAAACTCCTAAACTCCTAAATACTTAAACCTTTAAACCGGTATACCCTAAATAATTAATCATAAAGTTCATTTTTATTTGTATTCATTATAATTTTAATATTCCTTTTAATTATTTATTAGTTTATTTTTATAGAAATATTAATTGCAAAATAAAATTATGAATGAGAAAAATATAATTTATATAATTTATCTTCATCAAAAAATTTATAATCTTATAAAAAGAATCAAAATTTTTTTAAAAAAATTATTATTTAGTAATATATTTTACTTTTATTTTGAATCGTATTAGGTTTTGCAAATATATTTTAATTAATATCTATCTTATTAATAATAGGTTATTAATCTATTTTATGATCAGTATTATAATATCGATCAATAAAATTATTTATATTAAATTTACATGATATTTAATTTTTATGATTATTATAATTAAATATTGTATTAACATTTGAAAAAAAATTAAAAATTATAATATTTTCGATGGTTATAACCTTGAAAATGAAAAAAAAATCATAAAAATAATTTTTTTGTTATTTAATTATTTAAATAAAACCTATAAACAACAAAATACCTAAATACTTAAATAACTAAACTCCTAAACCATGATACTGCTGCATCACACACACATAGTGATGGACCACAGTACACACGTGCACATATTCTTGTCCATTTTGGTGTAGCATTTAGAGGGGCCAGCAAGTCCTGGAAGTAGCCAGAAGTATGGAACACCAACTTGTAGAGGGCCCCACTAGCAAGCCGGGATGATAACATTAAAACAACGAACAAAACCGAGCAAAGTAGTCAGGAGTAAACCCATGAGTAGCTAGGAGTGGGTCCCACTAGCCCTATCAGGCAGCATAGAGGGCCACCCAACCGTTGCCCAAAAGGAGTAGCGGGTAATCCATGATTAATTGGAGAGCTGGCAAAATCCGAAGCATCACCAAGTAGGGCCAGTAAGCAATGGAGTCCATACCAGCCACACGGGAGCGAAGATTCAAACTAGTAGTTTATGTTTGTAGTCTTATTTGTATTTTGGACTTTGTATGCACCATGAACTTTTAGAGACCGATCAAGACATACTCACACACACAATCTTGTCTGTTCTCTATGTAGCATGCAATGAGTGCAACTGGACTCATGAGTATATATAAGTGGGGCCTACTAATGCATTTTATAAATACACATTAGGCGATGCTAGACTCTTGGGAGCATAAGACCCATCTTTATAGATATTTGTAATTTTATTTGTATTCTAGCTTGGTTGTACGCGTAGATAATTAGACTATGAGATGAACCTCATCACACATGAACACCGATGCATGCATATTTTTTTATATTTTGTCGGTGCAACATACAGCCACTTCTTGGAGCTCAAGGAGGAATCATTCTAACCCAAGAGATACTCTTTTGAGGATCATTGGAGCAAAAGAATGTGGAATTCAGAGGTAAGAATGAATTGAGAAAGTGCCGTAGATATGGACTTGTGGATTTATGGGTATTCAGCTTTACATGTATTCCATTGCATAGCAATGACATAGACAAATGCTTGATGCTGCATGTCACACACATGCACAATCTTATATTTGCATAGTTTTAATATGGTGCATCATTTAGGTTCCTCCAAAAGGCTTGGACAAATCCGAATGGAAAGGAAGCAGTGCGCATAATGACTCAATGCAAACTCTGAAGTCCGGTAATGCAAGGTGATTTTAGTTGTATTAGTACGCTTGGAATTATTAGGCATTATGTTTTTTTATGTATTTAAATGCATAGAATCATTAAGGTGCATAGGATTTGGTGGGCTAGCCTAAATTAGTAAGCTTTTTAGTCTCTTGTAAGTTGTGTGCCTAAATGATAAATAAAACGTGTATTTTCCAAAAAAAACAAAAAAAATCCATAAACCCTAAACTTTAAATTCTAAACCTAAAACCATAAACTATAACCCTAATCCATAAACCCTAAATCCTAAATCTCATGTTTTGCACATTTATAATCAAATGATTAAGTATTAAATTTAAATTGAAATTCACAACTTTTAGGAATGTCACAGTTTTATGTTTTTGTATATGTAACACAAAGTCATGACTTAAGGGGTGAGTTATGGATTCAGTCTCTTTCTTGCTTTAGATTATTTTAGCATTAGCAATGGTCATGATTGTATATTTTGTCTCTAGAACACAAAATAATATCGATGAGAATATGCCATAACTTGTGTCTCTCTCTTCAACATATTGTTATGGCACTAAGAATGATCATGAATACATATTTAATCACTATAATACTGGGTCACAGTTTTGGATATGACCATAGCTTCTACATTTTATCTTTATATTGCAAAGTCATTGCACTAGGAATGATTGTAACTTTGGACATTCCTCAAGAGCAAAAGTCATGACCCTAGAAATTGTTAAAGCTCGAGTACAACTCTTTATAACTTTTTATAGCTAAAATTCTTGGGATTGGAATTTTCATAATCGAATTTTCCTTTGATTTGTGACCTCAAGTGTCAATATGCAAGACTAATTTTTTGAGCAATGATTAAAACGTTTTATACATTTGAATATGATTCATTTACAACTTTTTGGGTATTGTGAGCTTGTATACATAACTCATTTAATATTAAAAGAAAGAAATGATACTTTTCATATCCATGAGGATATAAAAAAGGGCTTAGACATGCCAATAAAATAAACTGTTTTGATTCTTGATTGAAAGAGAGCCCATACTTCTTGCCCTGCTCAAACCGCCCTGGGGCTAGTTTGTTCTAAAAGGCTACAAGGTGGTTATTTTTTTAGAGGTGAACTATGTTTTAAAAAAAGTGCTTTGAGTGTGTGCATGAGATATAATTTAGAAGAAATTATAATATTCAATATATATAGCATCCTCAACAACTAGCTATTTCAACACATAGGGGTACAACTTTGGTTTAGTCTGTTAGCGTACATGAGTCAAATTACCTTTGATAGCCCAGTGATTCAACATCAAATATGATGAGATATAATAAATTTAAAGTAAAAGCTCCTATTATTTTGGTTAGAGCTTTAGCAATCATTCTAGAGTTGAGAGAGGAACAAAATAAATTATTTTAATTATTCAGTATAATTTTAATTTTTATTTTAATTATTTATCAGTTTATTTTTATAAAAATATTTATTAGAAAATAAATTATTAGTGAGACAGATATAACTTAAATTAAACCGTTATACCCTAAATAATAAATAATAAATCTCTTTTTTTTTCATTATTATTTTTAATATTCATTTTAATTATTAATTTTTTATTTTTATATAAATATTAATTAAAAAATAAATTATGAGTTAGACAAATATAATTTATGTCAATTATTTTAATCAAAAAAATATAGGTAAATTATTTAATTAAAAAAAATTTGAAAACAAAAAATTATTATATAGTAATATATTTTGCTTTGCTTATGAATCATTTTATGTTTTGTAATTATATTTTAATTGATATCTATCTTATTAATAATAGATTATTAATTTATTTTTTGATCATTATTAGAATTTTTTCACTAAAATTGTTTATGTTGAATTTATATGATATATAAATATAATGATTATTATAACTAAATATTGAATTCACTTTTGAAAAAAATTTAAAAATTATTATATTTTCAAAGGTTATAACCTTTGAAAATATCAAAAAATAATAAAAATATAATAAAATACATAAACCATTAAATAAAACCTTTGAAAAACTTGTAATATTTTCTAATTTTAATTGTTTATAACCAGTTTAATTGTTATGTATAGATTTTATTTATAAAATCTATAAACCACTAAATGGTTTATGTATCATATAAATTGTTTATGTTAATATTTTAATTTGAAATGTTATAATTATATTTTAAATGATTTATTAATCTTAATATAATATTATATAAATTGAATTTAAATATATAACCACTAAATTTAAATATAATATTACACAATTATATTTATTTATGTTAATATTACATAATTATGTTAATATTTGAAAATAAATTTTAACCACAATATAATTTAAATATATTAAACTCCTATAATTATGTTAATATTAACATAATTATATTTATTTATAATATAATTATGTTAATATTATGTTAATATTATATAATATTAACATAATTATATTAAACTCCTATAAATGTTAATATTAACATAATCTTAATATAATAATACATAAATAAATATAATTATGTTAATATTTACACAATTAAAATAAATAAATAACTCCTATAAAATTTTATAGGAGTTTAATTTGAAAAACTCCTAAACTTGTAATATTTTAAGAGGTTATAACGAGTTTAATTGTTTATGTGAAAATTATTTTATTTTTTAAATAAAACCTATAAACCACTAAATGCATACACAATTAAATCAGTAAACAACTAAACCCCGTAATACCTAAATACATAAACCATTAAACTGTTATATAATACATAATAATTAATAAATCTAATTTTAATATCTATTTATTATAGTTTTAAATATTCATTTTAATTATTAATTAGTTTATTTTTATAAAAATATTTATTATAAAATAAATTATAAGTGCGACAAATATAATTTAAATAATTTATTTTTAATCAAAAAAATATATACGCTTATATAATAAGTAAAAATTTAAAAATTAAATATTATTATCCAGTAATATATTTTACTTTAATTTTGAATCAATTTGGGTTTTGTAAATATTTTTTAATTCATATATATCTTATTAGTAGTAGTTTAATAATTTAATTTTTGATCATTATTATAATATCTATCAATAAAATTATTTATATTGAATTTATATCATATATTATTACTAATATTATTATAACTAAATATTGTAGTCACAATTCAAAAAATTTTTAATATTATTATATTTTCAAAGGTTATAACCTTTGAAAATGAGAAAAAATTACAAAATTTTTTTTATTATTTTATTGATTAAATAAAACCTATAAACCACTAAATGCCTAAAAACCTAAATTGCTAAACTCCTAAAAGACAAAACCTCTAAATACTTAAAACATTAAACATGTATACATTAATAATAAATCATAAATATCATTTAAATTTATATTCAGTATAATTTTAAATTTTTATTTTATTTAATTTACAGTTTATTTTTATAGAAATATTAAATACAAAATAAATTATTAGTAAGACCAATCTAATTTAAATTAGATGGGTATACCCAAAATAATAAATAATAAATCTCATTTTTTTTATTATAATTTTAAATATTCATTTTAATACTTTTTTGTTTTTTTAATATAAATATTAATTACCAAATAATTTATGAGTTACACAAATATAATTTATATAAATTATTTTGCATCAAAAAATTAAAGATAAACTTTTTAAAAAAAAATTTCAAAACAAAATATAATTGTATAGTAATATATTTTGCTTTGCTTCTGAATCATTTTAGGTTTTGTAAATATATTTTAATTGATATCTATCTTATTAATAATAGATTATTAAGTTATTTTTTCATCATTATTAGAATATTTATCAATAAAAATGTTTATATTGAATTTATATGATATATAAATATAATGATTATTATAACTAAATATTATATTCACTTTTGAAAAAAAATTTAAAATTATTATATTTTCAAAGGTTATAAACTTTGAAAAAGTGAAAAAATAAAAAAAATATTTTTTATTTGTTATTCTATTGTTTAAATAAAACCTATATGTCACTAAATGCTTAGAGATTTAAATCACTAAACTACAAAATCATGATAACTCTATATACATAATCCTTTAAATCAGTATTCCCTAAATAATAATTAATAAATTTCAGTTTTATTTGTTTTCATTATAATTTAAAAAATTCATTTTGATTGTTTAGTTTTTTATTTTTAAATGTGTATTAATTATAAAATAAATTATGAGTTAATAATATAATTTATAAAAATTATTTTTCATCAAAAATTTGATAAGTTTATACAAAGAATAAAAATTTAAAAACAAATAATTATTTTTTATTAATATATTTTGCTTTGCTTTTGAATCATTTTAGGTTTTGATATTATATTTTAAGAAATATCAATCTTATTCATAATAGATTTTTAATTTATTTTTTGATAATCATTAGAATATTTATCAATAAAATTGTTTATATTGAATTTATATGATATATAATTATTATGATTATTATTAATAAATATCGTATTCACTTTTGAAAAAATTTTAAAAATTATTATATTTTCAAAGGTTATAATCTTAAAAAATGAGAAAAAATAATAAAAATACATTTTTAGTTATTTTATTTTTTAAATAAAACCTATAGACCATTAAATGCTTACTTACTTAAATTAGTAAGCTCATAAATCCCAAAACCCCTAAATACATAAACATTTTATCATTTATTATTTTATTATTTAAATAAAACTTATAAACCAGTAAATGACTAAACATTTAAATCTCTAGACTCATAAACCCCAAAACCCCATAAATGCTTAAACTACTAAACCTATATAACCTAAATAATAAATAATAAATCTCATTTTTATTTGTATTAATTATAAATTTAAATATTCATTTTAATAATTTTTTTGTTTATTTTTATTGAAATATTAATTATAAAATAAATAATGAGTGAGACATATATAATTTAAATAAATTATTTTTTATGAAAAAAAATATAAGCTTATAAAAATAAACAAAATTTCAAAAATTTATTAGTTTATTTAGTAATATAATTTACTTTGATTTTTAATTATTTTGGGTACTGCAAATATATTTTAATTAATATCTATCTTATTAATAATAGTTTATTAATTTATTTTTTGATCATCAAAATAATATATATTAATAAAATTTTTTATATTGAATTTACATCAAATATAATTATTAAGATTATTATAACTAAGTATTGTATTCATATTTTAGAACTATTGAAAAATTATTATATTTTCAATGGTTATAACCTTTGAAAATCAAGAAAATTCATAAAAATAATTTTTTTGTTATTTTATTGATTAAATAAAACATATAAACACCTAAATGTGTAAACATATAAATCAATAAACTCATTAACCCCAAAACCACAATAAACTTAAATATTTATTTTTCATCAAAAAATATATAAGCTTATATATGGGTATAAAAATTTAAAAAATTTAAAATTAATATTTAGTAAAATATTTCACTTTGATTTTGATTCATTTTAGGTTTTGTAAATATATTTTAAACAATATTTATCTTATTAATAATTGTTTATTAATCTTTTGTATGATCATTATTATAATATATATCAATAAAATTGTTTATATTGAATTTACATGATATATAATTATTAAGATTATCATAACTAAATATAATATTCACATTTAAAAAAAATTTAAAAATTGTTATAGTTTCAAAGGTTATATCCTTCAAAAATGAGAACAAATAACAAAAAAAATATTTTTGTTATTTTATTTTTTAAATAAAACCTATAAACTACAAAATGCCTAAACACTTAAATCACTAAATTCTAAAATCCCAAAGCTCCTAAATATATAATCTTTTAAACCTGTATATTTTATCTTATTAATAATAGTTTTCTTTAATATCTATCTTATTAATATATTTTACTTTGATTTTGTATCATTTTAGGTTTTGCAAATAAATTTTATTTAATATCTATCTTATTAATAATAGTTATTTAATATCTATCTTATAATAATTATTTTTTTTAAATGTGAATTCAATATTTAGTTATAATAATCATTATATTTATATATCATATAAATTCAATATAAACAATATTATTGATAAATATTTTAATAATTATCAAAAAATAAATTAATAATCTATTATTAATAAGATAGATATCAATTAAAATATAATTACAAAAACTATAATGATTCAGAAGCAAAACAAAATATATTACTATATAATAACTTTTTGTTTTTAATTTTTGTTTCTTTTAATAAGTTTATTTATATTTTTTTGATGAAAAATAATTTATATAAATTATATTTGTCTAACTCATACTTTATTTTTTAATTAATATTTATATAAAAATAAACAAATAAATAATTAAAATGAATATTTAAAATTATAATGAAAAAAAATGAGATTTATTCTTTATTATTTAGGCTATACCAGTTTAATTTAAATTATATCTGTCTCACTAATAATTTATTTTTTAATTAATATTTCAATAAAAATAAATTATAAAATAAATATTAATTAATATTTCACTAAATTATATTTGGTTTTATTGAAATATTAATTATAAAATAAATTATGAGTGAGACATATATAATTTAAATAAATTATTTTTTATGAAAAAAAATATAAGCTTATAAAAATAAACAAAATTTCAAAAATTTATTAGTTTATTTAGTAATATAATTTACTTTGATTTTTAATTATTTTGGGTACTGCAAATATATTTTAATTAATATCTATCTTATTAATAATAGTTTATTAATTTATTTTTTGATCATCAAAATAATATATATTAAAAAATTTTTTATATTGAATTTACATCAAATATAATTATTAAGATTATTATAACTAAGTATTGTATTCATATTTTAGAACTATTGAAAAATTATTATATTTTCAATGGTTATAACCTTTGAAAATCACGAAAATTCATAAAAATAATTTTTTTGTTATTTTATTGATTAAATAAAACATATAAACACCTAAATGTGTAAACATATAAATCAATAAACTCATTAACCCGAAAACCACAATAAACTTAAATATTTATTTTTCATCAAAAAATATATAACCTTATATATGGGTATAAAAATTTAAAAAATTTAAAATTAATATTTAGTAAAATATTTCACTTTGATTTTGATTCATTTTAGGTTTTGTAAATATATTTTAAACAATATTTATCTTATTAATATTTGTTTATTAATCTTTTGTATGATCATTATTATAATATATATCAATAAAATTGTTTATATTGAATTTACATGATATATAATTATTAAGATTATCATAACTAAATATAATATTCTCATTTAAAAAAAATTTGAAAATTGTTATAGTTTCAAAGGTTATATCCTTCAAAAATGAGAACAAATAACAAAAAAAATATTTTTGTTATTTTATTTTTTAAATAAAACCTATAAACTACAAAATGCCTAAACACTTAAATCACTAAATTCTAAAATCCCAAAGCTCCTAAATATATAATCTTTTAAACCTGTATATTTTATCTTATTAATAATAGTTTTCTTTAATATCTATCTTATTAATATATTTTACTTTGATTTTGTATCATTTTAGGTTTTGCAAATAAATTTTATTTAATATCTATCTTATTAATAATAGTTATTTAATATCTATCTTATAATAATTATTTTTTTTAAATGTGAATTCAATATTTAGTTATAATAATCATTATATTTATATATCATATAAATTCAATATAAACAATATTATTGATAAATATTTTAATAATTATCAAAAAATAAATTAATAATCTATTATTAATAAGATAGATATCAATTAAAATATAATTACAAAAACTATAATGATTCAGAAGCAAAACAAAATATATTACTATATAATAACTTTTTGTTTTTAATTTTTGTTTCTTTTAATAAGTTTATCTATATTTTTTTGATGAAAAATAATTTATATAAATTATATTTGTCTAACTCATACTTTATTTTTTAATTAATATTTATATAAAAATAAACAAATAAATAATTAAAATGAATATTTAAAATTATAATGAAAAAAAATGAGATTTATTCTTTATTATTTAGGCTATACCAGTTTAATTTAAATTATATCTGTCTCACTAATAATTTATTTTTTAATTAATATTTCAATAAAAATAAATTATAAATAAATATTAATTAATATTTCACTAAATTATATTTGGTTTTATTGAAATATTAATTATAAAATAAATAATGAGTGAGACATATATAATTTAAATAAATTATTTTTTATGAAAAAAAATATAAGCTTATAAAAATAAACAAAATTTAAAAAATTTATTAGTTTATTTAGTAATATAATTTACTTTGTTTTTTAATGATTTTGGGTACTGCAAATATATTTTAATTAATATCTATCTTATTAATAATAGTTTATTAATTTATTTTTTGATCATCAAAATAATATATATTAATAAAATTTTTTATATTGAATTTACATCAAATATAATTATTAAGATTATTATAACTAAGTATTGTATTCATATTTTAGAACTATTGAAAAATTATTATATTTTCAATGGTTATAACCTTTGAAAATCACGAAAATTCATAAAAATAATTTTTTTGTTATTTTATTGATTAAATAAAACATATAAACACCTAAATGTGTAAACATATAAATCAATAAACTCATTAACCCGAAAACCACAATAAACTTAAATATTTATTTTTCATCAAAAAATATATAACCTTATATATGGGTATAAAAATTTAAAAATTTAAAATTAATATTTAGTAAAATATTTCACTTTGATTTTGATTCATTTTAGGTTTTGTAAATATATTTTAAACAATATTTATCTTATTAATATTTGTTTATTAATCTTTTGTATGATCATTATTATAATATATATCAATAAAATTGTTTATATTGAATTTACATGATATATAATTATTAAGATTATCATAACTAAATATAATATTCTCATTTAAAAAAAATTTGAAAATTGTTATAGTTTCAAAGGTTATATCCTTCAAAAATGAGAACAAATAACAAAAAAAATATTTTTGTTATTTTATTTTTTAAATAAAACCTATAAACTACAAAATGCCTAAACACTTAAATCACTAAATTCTAAAATCCCAAAGCTCCTAAATATATAATCTTTTAAACCTGTATATTTTATCTTATTAATAATAGTTTTCTTTAATATCTATCTTATTAATATATTTTACTTTGATTTTGTATCATTTTAGGTTTTGCAAATAAATTTTATTTAATATCTATCTTATTAATAATAGTTATTTAATATCTATCTTATAATAATTATTTTTTTTAAATGTGAATTCAATATTTAGTTATAATAATCATTATATTTATATATCATATAAATTCAATATAAACAATATTATTGATAAATATTTTAATAATTATCAAAAAATAAATTAATAATCTATTATTAATAAGATAGATATCAATTAAAATATAATTACAAAAACTATAATGATTCAGAAGCAAAACAAAATATATTACTATATAATAACTTTTTGTTTTTAATTTTTGTTTCTTTTAATAAGTTTATTTATATTTTTTTGATGAAAAATAATTTATATAAATTATATTTGTCTAACTCATACTTTATTTTTTAATTAATATTTATATAAAAATAAACAAATAAATAATTAAAATGAATATTTAAAATTATAATGAAAAAAAATGAGATTTATTCTTTATTATTTAGGCTATACCAGTTTAATTTAAATTATATCTGTCTCACTAATAATTTATTTTTTAATTAATATTTCAATAAAAATAAATTATAAAATAAATATTAATTAATATTTCACTAAATTATATTTGGTTTTATTGAAATATTAATTATAAAATAAATTATGAGTGAGACATATATAATTTAAATAAATTATTTTTTATGAAAAAAAATATAAGCTTATAAAAATAAACAAAATTTCAAAAATTTATTAGTTTATTTAGTAATATAATTTACTTTGATTTTTAATTATTTTGGGTACTGCAAATATATTTTAATTAATATCTATCTTATTAATAATAGTTTATTAATTTATTTTTTGATCATCAAAATAATATATATTAATAAAATTTTTTATATTGAATTTACATCAAATATAATTATTAAGATTATTATAACTAAGTATTGTATTCATATTTTAGAACTATTGAAAAATTATTATATTTTCAATAGTTATAACCTTTGAAAATCACGAAAATTCATAAAAATAATTTTTTTGTTATTTTATTGATTAAATAAAACATATAAATACCTAAATGTGTAAACATATAAATCAATAAACTCATTAACCCCAAAACCACAATAAACTTAAATATTTATTTTTCATCAAAAAATATATAAGCTTATATATGGGTATAAAAATTTAAAAAATTTAAAATTAATATTTAGTAAAATATTTCACTTTGATTTTGATTCATTTTAGGTTTTGTAAATATATTTTAAACAATATTTATCTAATTAATATTTGTTTATTAATCTTTTGTATGATCATTATTATAATATATATCAATAAAATTGTTTATATTTAATTTACATGATATATAATTATTAAGATTATCATAACTAAATATAATATTCACATTTAAAAAAATTTGAAAATTGTTATAATTTCAAAGATTATATCCTTCAAAATGAGAACAAATAACAAAAAAAATATTTTTGTTGTTTTATTTTTTAAATAATACCTATAAACTACAAAATGCCTAAACACTTAAATCACTAAATTCTAAAATCCCAAAGATCCTAAATATATAATCTTTTAAACCTGTATATTTTATCTTATTAATAATAGTTTTCTTTAATATCTATCTTATTAATATATTTTACTTTGATTTTGTATCATTTTAGGTTTTGCAAATAAATTTTATTTAATATCTATCTTATTAATAATAGTTATTTAATATCTATCTTATAATAATTATTTTTTTTAAATGTGAATTCAATATTTAGTTATAATAATCATTATATTTATATATCATATAAATTCAATATAAACAATATTATTGATAAATATTTTAATAATTATCAAAAAATAAATTAATAATCTATTATTAATAAGATAGATATCAATTAAAATATAATTGCAAAAACTATAATGATTTAGAAGCAAAACAAAATATATTACTATATAATAACTTTTTGTTTTTAATTTTTGTTTCTTTTAATAAGTTTATTTATATTATTTTGATGAAAAATAATTTATATAAATTATATTTGTCTAACTCATACTTTATTTTTTAATTAATATTTATATAAAAATAAACAAATAAATAATTAAAATGAATATTTAAAATTATAATGAAAAAAAATGAGATTTATTCTTTATTATTTAGGCTATACCAGTTTAATTTAAATTATATCTGTCTCACTAATAATTTATTTTTTAATTAATATTTCAATAAAAATAAATTATAAAATAAATATTAATTAATATTTCACTAAATTATATTTGGTTTTATTGAAATATTAATTATAAAATAAATTATGAGTGAGACATATATAATTTAAATAAATTATTTTTTATGAAAAAAAATATAAGCTTATAAAAATAAACAAATTTCAAAAATTTATTAGTTTATTTAGTAATATAATTTACTTTGATTTTTAATTATTTTGGGTACTGCAAATATATTTTAATTAATATCTATCTTATTAATAATAGTTTATTAATTTATTTTTTGATCATCAAAATAATATATATTAATAAAATTTTTATATTGAATTTACATCAAATATAATTATTAAGATTATTATAATTAAGTATTGTATTCATATTTTAGAACTATTGAAAAATTATTATATTTTCAATAGTTATAACCTTTGAAAATCACGAAAATTCATAAAAATAATTTTTTTGTTATTTTATTGATTAAATAAAACATATAAACACCTAAATGTGTAAACATATAAATCAATAAACTCATTAACCCCAAAACCACAATAAACTTAAATATTTATTTTTCATCAAAAAATATATAAGCTTATATATGGGTATAAAAATTTAAAAAATTTAAAATTAATATTTAGTAAAATATTTCACTTTGATTTTGATTCATTTTAGGTTTTGTAAATATATTTTAAACAATATTTATCTAATTAATATTTGTTTATTAATCATTTGTATGATCATTATTATAATATATATCAATAAAATTGTTTATATTGAATTTACATGATATATAATTATTAAGATTATCATAACTAAATATAATATTCACATTTAAAAAAAATTTGAAAATTGTTATAGTTTCAAAGATTATATCCTTCAAAAATGAGAACAAATAACAAAAAAAATATTTTTGTTGTTTTATTTTTTAAATAAAACCTATAAACTACAAAATGCCTAAACACTTAAATCACTAAATTCTAAAATCCCAAAGATCCTAAATATATAATCTTTTAAACCTGTATATTTTATCTTATTAATAATAGTTTTCTTTAATATCTATCTTATTAATATATTTTACTTTGATTTTGTATCATTTTAGGTTTTGCAAATAAATTTTATTTAATATCTATCTTATTAATAATAGTTATTTAATATCTATCTTATAATAATTATTTTTTTTAAATGTGAATTCAATATTTAGTTATAATAATCATTATATTTATATATCATATAAATTCAATATAAACAATATTATTGATAAATATTTTAATAATTATCAAAAAATAAATTAATAATCTATTATTAATAAGATAGATATCAATTAAAATATAATTACAAAAACTATAATGATTCAGAAGCAAAACAAAATATATTACTATATAATAACTTTTGTTTTTAATTTTTGTTTCTTTTAATAAGTTTATTTATATTTTTTTGATGAAAAATAATTTATATAAATTATATTTGTCTAACTCATACTTTATTTTTTAATTAATATTTATATAAAAATAAACAAATAAATAATTAAAATGAATATTTAAAATTATAATGAAAAAAAATGAGATTTATTCTTTATTATTTAGGCTATACCAGTTTAATTTAAATTATATCTGTCTCACTAATAATTTATTTTTTAATTAATATTTCAATAAAAATAAATTATAAAATAAATATTAATTAATATTTCACTAAATTATATTTGGTTTTATTGAAATATTAATTATAAAATAAATTATGAGTGAGACATATATAATTTAAATAAATTATTTTTTATGAAAAAAAATATAAGCTTATAAAAATAAACAAAATTTCAAAAATTTATTAGTTTATTTAGTAATATAATTTACTTTGATTTTTAATTATTTTGGGTACTGCAAATATATTTTAATTAATATCTATCTTATTAATAATAGTTTATTAATTTATTTTTTGATCATCAAAATAATATATATTAATAAAATTTTTTATATTGAATTTACATCAAATATAATTATTAAGATTATTATAACTAAGTATTGTATTCATATTTTAGAACTATTGAAAAATTATTATATTTTCAATAGTTATAACCTTTGAAAATCACGAAAATTCATAAAAATAATTTTTTTGTTATTTTATTGATTAAATAAAACATATAAATACCTAAATGTGTAAACATATAAATCAATAAACTCATTAACCCCAAAACCACAATAAACTTAAATATTTATTTTTCATCAAAAAATATATAAGCTTATATATGGGTATAAAAATTTAAAAAATTTAAAATTAATATTTAGTAAAATATTTCACTTTGATTTTGATTCATTTTAGGTTTTGTAAATATATTTTAAACAATATTTATCTTATTAATAATTGTTTATTAATCTTTTGTATGATCATTATTATAATATATATCAATAAAATTGTTTATATTGAATTTACATGATATATAATTATTAAGATTATCATAACTAAATATAATATTCACATTTAAAAAAAATTTGAAAATTGTTATAGTTTCTAAGATTATATCCTTCAAAAATGAGAACAAATAACAAAAAAAATATTTTTGTTATTTTATTTTTTAAATAAAACCTATAAACTACAAAATGCCTAAACACTTAAATCACTAAATTCTAAAATCCCAAAGCTCCTAAATATATAATCTTTTAAACCTGTATATTTTATCTTATTAATAATAGTTTTCTTTAATATCTATCTTATTAATATATTTTACTTTGATTTTGTATCATTTTAGGTTTGGCAAATAAAATTTATTTAATATCTATCTTATTAATAATAGTTATTTAATATCTATCTTATAATAATTATTTTTTTCAAATGTGAATTCAATATTTAGTTATAATAATCATTATATTTATATATCATATAAATTCAATATAAACAATATTATTGATAAATATTTTAATAATTATCAAAAAATAAATTAATAATCTATTATTAATAAGATAGATATCAATTAAAATATAATTACAAAAACTATAATGATTCAGAAGCAAAACAAAATATATTACTATATAATAACTTTTTGTTTTTAATTTTTGTTTCTTTTAATAAGTTTATTTATATTTTTTTGATGAAAAATAATTTATATAAATTATATTTGTCTAACTCATACTTTATTTTTTAATTAATATTTATATAAAAATAAACAAATAAATAATTAAAATGAATATTTAAAATTATAATGAAAAAAAATGAGATTTATTCTTTATTATTTAGGCTATACCAGTTTAATTTAAATTATATCTGTCTCACTAATAATTTATTTTTTAATTAATATTTCAATAAAAATAAATTATAAAATAATATTAATTAATATTTCACTAAATTATATTTGGTTTTATTGAAATATTAATTATAAAATAAATTATGAGTGAGACATATATAATTTAAATAAATTATTTTTTATGAAAAAAATATAAGCTTATAAAAATAAACAAAATTTCAAAATTTATTAGTTTATTTAGTAATATAATTTACTTTGATTTTTAATTATTTTGGGTACTGCAAATATATTTTAATTAATATCTATCTTATTAATAATAGTTTATTAATTTATTTTTTGATCATCAAAATAATATATATTAAAAAATTTTTTATATTGAATTTACATCAAATATAATTATTAAGATTATTATAACTAAGTATTGTATTCATATTTTAGAACTATTAAAAAATTATTATATTTTCAATGGTTATAACCTTTGAAAATCACGAAAATTCATAAAAATAATTTTTTTTGTTATTTTATTGATTAAATAAAACATATAAACACCTAAATGTGTAAACATATAAATCAATAAACTCATTAACCCGAAAACCACAATAAACTTAAATATTTATTTTTCATCAAAAAATATATAAGCTTATATATGGGTATAAAAATTTAAAAAATTTAAAATTAATATTTAGTAAAATATTTCACTTTGATTTTGATTCATTTTAGGTTTTGTAAATATATTTTAAACAATATTTATCTTATTAATAATTTTTATTAATCTTTTGTATGATCATTATTATAATATATATCAATAAAATTGTTTATATTGAATTTACATGATATATAATTATTAAGATTATCATAACTAAATATAATATTCACATTTAAAAAAAATTTGAAAATTGTTATAGTTTCTAAGATTATATCCTTCAAAAATGAGAACAAATAACAAAAAAATATTTTTGTTGTTTTATTTTTTAAATAAAACCTATAAACTACAAAATGCCTAAACACTTAAATCACTAAATTCTAAAATCTCAAAGCTCCTAAATATATAATCTTTTAAACCTGTATATTTTATCTTATTAATAATAGTTTTCTTTAATATCTATCTTATTAATATATTTTACTTTGATTTTGTATCATTTTAGGTTTTGCAAATAAATTTTATTTAATATCTATCTTATTAATAATAGTTTATTAATTTATTTTATTATAGTCATCATAATATCTATAAAAAAAATTATTTATATTGAATTACATAATATATAATTATTTAAATTATTATAACAAAATAATATTTTCACATTTTAAAAAAATTTAAAAATTATTAAGTTTTCAATTGTTATAACTTTTGAAAATAAGAAAAAATAAAAAAATATATTTTTTGTTATTAGATTTTTTAAATAAAATCTATAAACCACAAAATACCTAAATTCTTAATGACTAAATCTTCTAAACCCAGAAGCCCATAAATACATAAGACTTTAAATTAGTATACTCTAAATAATAAATAATAAATCTCATTTTTATTAGTATTCATTATAATTTTAAATATTCGTTTTAATTATTTATCAGTTTATTTTTATTGAAATATTAATTACAAAATAAATTATTAGTGTGATGGATATGATTTAAATAATTTATTTTTCATCAAAAAAATATAAGATTATAAAAAGAGGCAAAATTTTTAAACAAAATATTATTATTTAGTAATTTATTTTAATTTAATTTTGAATAATTTTAGATTTTGCAATTATATTTTAATTTATATCATTCTAATTAATAATAGTTTATTAATTTATTTATTGATCATTATTATAATATCTATTAATAAAATTATTTATATTGATTTTACATTATATATAATTATCAAAATTATTATAACTAAATATTATATTCACATTTAAAAAAAAATTAAAAATTATTATATTTTCAAACGTTATAACCTTCAAAAATTAGATAAAATTACCAAAGGCATAAACATTTAAATGACTAAACCCCAAAACACCTATATAATAAAACCATTAAGCTTGTATATCCTGAATAATAAATAATAAATCTCAATTTTATTTGTATTCATTATAATTTTAAATATTTATTTTAATAATTTATTTGTTTATTTTTATAGAATTATAAATTACAAATAAATTATGAGGAAGACAAATATAATTTTAATAATTTATTTTTAATAATAAAAATATAAACTTATAAAAAAAGCAAAATATTAAAAAAAATTATTATTTAGTAATATTTACTTTGATTTTGAATAAATTTAGATTTTGCAAATATATTTTAAATAATATCTATCTTCTTAATAATAGTTTATTAATTTATTTATTGATCATTATTATAATATCTAGCGATGTGATTATTTATATTGAATTTAAATGACTTATATTTATTAAGATTATTATAACTAAATATTATATTTATATTTGAAAAAAATTTAGAAATTTTATATTTTCAAAGGTTATAACCTTCAAAAATTAGAAAAAATAAATAAAAATAATTTTTTTGTTATATCATTGTTTAAATAAAACTTATAGAACACTAAATGCCTAAATACTCAATTTTATAAACTCCAAAACACAAAAGCCCCTAAATACTTAAAACTTTAAACTAGTAGACCGTATATATAATTTAAATAATTTATTTTTCATCAAAAAAAAATAAGCTCATAAAAAGAAGCAAAAACTAAAAAATAAAAATTATTATTTGGTAATAAATTTTACATTATTTTTGAATCATTTTAGGTTTTGCAATTATATTTTAATTTATATCCATCATATTAATAATAGCATATTAATTTATTTTTTTGATAAGTGATATCATATCTATCAATAAAATTGTTTATTTTTAGTTTATATTATATATAATTATAATGATTCTTATTACTAAATATAGTATTCACATTTTTAAAAAAATTTAAAATTATTATATTTTCAAAGCTTATAACCTTTGAAAATGTGCAAAAATATCAAAAATAATTTTTTTGTTATTCCAATGTTTAAATAAAACCTATAAATCACTAAATGCCTAAAAACATAAATCACTAAAGTCATAAACGAAAAAACCTGAAAATACTTAAAATATTAAACTGGTATTCATTAATAATAATTCATAAATCTCATTTTAATTTTTATTCAGTATAATTTAAACTTTTTATTTTAATTATATATCAGTTTATTTTTATAGAAATATTAATTACAAAATAAATTATTAATGAGACATATCTAATTAAAATTAGACTGGTATACCCAAAATAATAATGAATAAATCTCAATATATATTTTTTCATTATAAACTTAAATATTCATTTTAATTATTTATTTGTTTATTTTATATAAATATTAATTAAAAATAAATTATGAGTTAGACAAATATAATTTATATAAATTTATTTTAATAAAAAAAATATGGATAAACTTTTTAAAAGAAAAAAAAATTTTAAAACAACAAATTATTATATAGTAATATATTTTGATTTTTTCTGAATCATTTTAGGATTTTTTATTATATTTTAATTGATATCTATCTTATTAATAATAGATTATTAATATACTTTTTGATCATTATTAGAATATTTATCGATAAGTTTTTATATTGAATTATATGATATATTAATATAATGATTATTAAACTAAATATTAAAATTTAAAATTATTATATTTTCAAAGGTTATAACCTTTGACAAATATCAAAAAATAATAAAAATACCTATTTTGTTATTTTAATTTTTAAATAAAACAAATAAAACACTAAATGCATACACAGTTAAATTAGTAAACTCCTAAGGCATGTAATGCCTAAATACATAAAACATTAAACCGCTATATGCTGCTTAATAATTAAGAAATCTAATTTATATTTTAATTTATTATTATTTTAAATATTCATTTTAATTATTTCTAAGGTTCTTTTTATAGAAATATTTATAACAAAATAAATTATGAGAGGTGAAAAATATATTTTAAATAATTTATTTTTAATCAAAAAAAATATACGCTTATAAAAGAAGTAAAAATTTAAAAATTAAAATTAGTATC
>JAREIK010009467.1:0-29117 GCA_029783825.1 Sapria himalayana
GTAGACCTACGAAGAAGTCATATGCACAGTAGGAATGGATGCCTTCGGCCCATGTATATATTCTTTACACTTGCAGGTCCTGGAGATATGATCGTAAGCACAGGGAAGAGAGAGTGTATTCGATCGACTGTGGTCTTCCCCTTCCTTAGCCCTATCGCGCTAAGCGATTCATCATTCATTGTACTAAGGCATTTTAAGACTTTGCAAGAGAACGAACTTCCCCTATGCTCTCTCGTTCTCCTTCCAAAGCACGGAATGCAAGACATGAGGGAGATGGTTAATTTGACTATTGTTCTTCCCTTGCTTTAAGAGTACTTGAGAGAGCCTTGGGGAACATCCAGCAAAGAAAAAGTTCTTTTCAACAAGAAGACGAAGGTGTAGTCTCCAACGATCATCATGCGGCCGATTCTCAGTTTTTGTATATGAGCGAAGACATGCAAGTCAAAGAGAGGACATGCCAAGGAGAAAGCTATCCGGACAGGATAGTAAAGAGGATAAAGCAAAAGAGACGTGAAAGTGATCTTTCCAACTGTCTAACTCCTCCTTACCTTGATTGTCTACTTGTTGGCTGAAGGAAGGTGTATTAGTAATCTCTCAAGGCCAGGGAGAGTGTATTCTGCTGGTTGTTTAAATATCTCCCATGCACTTTCCAACCTTGATTGAATCTTTTAGCCTCTCCCAAGTGTATTCGTTGTCCTAAGATATCTCTTGTTTTGCTTGTTCGATCAACCCCGAGCAATTCCAAGAGCCAATGGCACATTTCTATAGACCAATCGACCATTTGATACCCAGCTTGACTGCTTGCTTATATGCTTTACACTTGCAAGCATTGAAATATCGTCAGAAAAGAAGGACTGAATGCATATATTCTTTACACGTGCATGTCCTAGGGAATTCGTAAGCACAAGAGAAGCTTCGGCCATGTATTCTTTACACATGCAAGTCGGGAGCGATAAAACGGAAGTGCGCGCTAGCGCACTCCGGCTTTCGAGCCTACGTTTGCTAGGCAGAAAGAGAGGGATAAGACGCGGGGTAGAGTAATTGGTCAACTCATCAGGCTCATGACCTGAAGATTGCAGGTTCAAATCCTGCCCACGCCTAATCACTTGAGATGCATTTTTGGTATCGTATCGGTGGTACTGGACAAGGCTCATAATCTCCTATCTTCTTTCTTCCTTTCTTTCCCATGACGACTATTCCCCGTTATCTCCTATTATAAGCAACGATGGTCGATTCTTTTCATCTTCCTAGCCACTGATCTTCTTTTTGACCAATTGGGATTTGTTTACTATTTTATGTCCCCACGGTGCGGTTCCCAAGTCTCGCCTCCGTTTGGGGGGTTCGTCTCATTCTTTCTCATAAAAATGGGCTGCTCCGGGCGGGGGTCTTTTTTCTCGTCCTTTGGAAGTAGAAGGGCGAGCACAAGTTTGATATCCAGGGTAGAGGCGGGAAAGCCAATGGCAAGACTCGACTTCAAATCCGGTATAGTTTCTCCTCACAAATTCCACCATACTATAGCTGGGAAACCCTTGCTACTGGCACTGGGATGCGAGACCGGCGCGGCGACTTGGGCTTGCTTTATTGAACTATTGAACTATTGACTCTTTTTATTCAACATAGGAGACGAGCTCACCAGAAGAGAGAGAAGGTTGCTTGCTTTTGGGTCATCTGTCAGGCTTTGGAGCGTATGAATCCATTGTGCCTTCCCCGGTGATCCTGCAATGGTTGAGCGAACGGGAAGTCGGAGCAAGGATGACTGGGGCATGATTTACTTGGTGTTCAGCCTGAGCAATGAAACAGATTACTTCCGGATCCGGATCAATATAGCCACGTACTTTCGGAAAGATCCTATATAAGCAAAACTTGATCTTCTTCTCACTATCCAAGGTTAACGTACTCGATAAGATGCAGGCAAGCAAGAGCTTTCTCCTTTCTCTTCATGACCCCTTTCACCTCAACCCCAATCATCTTCGACAGTTGCCTGGGACGTCCTCTGACTACGGGAGAGGGATCTTGAGCAGGATAGGATCTTCTTCCACGGTCGGAGTGACCCGAAAGTCCAAATCGGTACGCAGGGTCCAAAAAGTGGAGCATAGCTCTCAACATAGGAACATCCACGGGTGTGAACGGCTCTTTTGGCTGTATCTTTGAGCGAACACTTCTTTTTCTGCGTGAGACAAGTGAAACCACAACCCTGGCAACCTCCCTCTGACCCTTTTGTCAGTCCCTGATCTAGTTGCTTGCCTCAGAGCCTGCTTTCCCCAGCCTATTCCCCATACCGGATATTCCCCTTGTCGGAGTCAGTGTAATTGCTACTTGCAGGTAGTTTGAGTTCTGTTTCAGCCAGTGGGATACTTGCAGTTGGAGAACTGTTTCTTATGGGATCTTCTCCAGTTCAAAGCTGCTCCTCTTTTCATTACGATTCAAAGGCCCGTCTACTTCTTCAGTTTCATTCATTCAATCCCTTTCCAGTCCAGCAGTCCCCTTTCCTTTACACAAAAGACAGTTTTCAAGCCTTTACTTTCCCCCGGGTAATAAAGATAGTATCAGCACCTGTTATTGCAGTAGTCGTCCCTTCCAGCGAGTGCTCTTTCCCCAGATCCAGTTACAATTTGAGTTGCTTTTTCCTATAGGATTCCTTCCGCATTCTACTTCAATAGCTAAGGCCTTTTCTAAGCCTGTGCCCACGGTGCGGTACGCCTATCCAATTGCCCCACGGAGCGGTAAGGCTCTCCAGAAAGTGCAGTTATTCTTCTCTCTTAAGAGATTTAACTTCCAGTGGTTGTGGTTAGAAGGTCGGATAGTTGCTAAAAGGTATAGCCATTTAAGGGGCCTTATCACGCCTTAGGCCTAAGTGGGATTTGATCTTTCTGCTACTTGCCACTCCGAAGTTTACGCTGCAGGGATGTCCACCCACTAGGCCACAAAAGAAAATCCCTCAATCGAATCCAAGCGGATTTACCCGACAAATCAGTAGCCTGGATTGCATTGGCAGCATTCATATCGGAAAAAAGAATCATAACGATTGCGCAATAAGTTCATGGATCCTTCTTATAAACTGGTCACCACCAGCAATCGAAGAAAACGGAAGTGCACGCATTAGCTTAGCTGCAAGAAGACTAAAGCGCCTAAGGCACAAGAAGAAAGCTTTATTATAGCTGTCCAAGTATCCACACCTCCTCCCTTGGCCGGGTGATTACGGCCTATTTAAGACAGGATCGAAAATGCCTAGGATTTTATCATTCACCTCCCACTTGAAAGTCATTGTTTGTTCATCTCTATCAGACGCAATCAGTTAATATTCTTAGTCGCTCGGAGAAAGGTAGCGAAGTACGAGTGCTCAATTCAGATTCGATATCTGGGCTTTCTTCTGTTGGAGTGAATCCCTTGCTTGGTCTGTTGCGGCTCCTCTTCCAGTTCGAGTGGGAGTTGCCGGTGTTGGAACATAATGCTTGGCTGGCGAAGTCGTGGAATTCGGTAGGTACGTCGCTTCTTTCTTTATAAATGTCTTTCTGGTTGGCTAGTCAACGGCTGGCGCTTGAATGAGTGTGCTTGCTTTGGTACAATAATAAGTACAACAAGCCAATAAGAGCGAATCTTTGCTGTACTCCGGACTTCTCCCAACAGCCTTGGCTTCAGACTGTATGGCGGAGACAAAAGAAGTTCGCAGGCAGAGCGGAGAGCGAACCGCTTTCGGATACTGGGAAGATAAAGAGGTGCTGCTTTTAGGAGTGATCTTTCTAGTCATCATACTTGCTTGACCAGAAGAATAGCGTAAGTATAAGTAATAGAATGTGGGATAACGGAATTGTAAAAAGCCTGTCTTACCAGAAAAGATGTAATAGGCGAGGGGGAATCAGACTAGGCTGTCACTGTTCTAGAAGAGGAAGCGTAGCTGGCACGAATCGATAGCAGGGAAAACCCTTAGGAAAGCACCCGTTACTGCATTCCTGAAGAGTGAAAGCTTCAAAAGAAATGACTTATACCTACCGTCACGAGTGGAACTACTCTTTCAGGAAGGGCGTTGAGCTTGATTGATGAAGCCATGAGATGCTGCTAAACGAAAGCCAAAGAAGTCGGGTATCTCCTTCAGGCGGGACACCGTATAATTATAATATAGTAAGCCAATCTCTTGATGAAAGATTTCAATATATCAATTCACTTTTAGAGAAAGACGAGGACGAGATAGACGTCTAAGTCGTACAAGTAAAGAGATCTAGTCAAGGATTGCATCAACCAGATTAAGAGAATGTGGCTAGCTGGAGAAATGTGGAAACAAATTAGTTAAACAGCTAGTCCTCTTCCCTTCCCCAAGGGAGCCATATGGAGACCGTGGCTGGTCAACCGGCTGTAGAAGCTTTTACTCGAGGGGGTGCTCTTGGCCCAGTGAATATCGCTTATTCTGGTGTTTATCAATGGTGGTATACAATCGGTTTACGCACTAATTAAGATCTTTATACTGGAGCTCTTTTTCTATTATTTATTTCTACCATAGCAGGTTGGTTACACCTACAACCAAAATGGAAACCGAGTGTTTCGTGGTTCAAAAATGCCGAATCTCGTCTGAATAATCATTTGTCAGGACTCTTCGGCGTAAGTTCCTTGGCTTGGACAGGGCATTTAGTACATGTGGCTATTCCTGCATCCAGAGGGGAGTACGTTCGATGGAAGAATTTCTTAGATGTATTACCACATCCCCCAGAAAAAGGGGTTAGCCCCGCGGGGAAAGGGAAGTGGGAAGTGGGTCCCTTTCAGACGTGCAGATTGAGATTGGTAGGATATAGGCGTTAGGCTCTTTCGATGGCACTTAAAGGCCTGTTATCGTACTCTTTCGTAGATAGTTGTCAAAGACACTGTAGAGAACTAGTATCTCGGGCTAGGGACTCTCTATCCATATACTATAAACTGGATTTATAGCGAGCTTGTACTATTAGAACAAGGGCATAGTTTTAGGGACACTCACGTCTGTTTTTACAAGTCACACTTTTCTCTATATTCAAGGGACTCACGATTGTGCAACGAAGTCGCCTATTCGGCGATATTCACATTTCTTCTGGAATAACCTATCATATGTGGCCTCTGCCGCTGTTCACAAGTACAAGATGAGGATCAGCAACAGGTATTACCAGAGTCTCATAGCTTATTTGACAGAGACGACGTTTAACCCTTTCCGCGGCGTGAACCTTGCGGGCAGAAGAGAGCGATATTATACTTCTTGATTCTATCAAACCTGAAAACGAAGCCTCCGGTAAACAAGCTATAAAAGAGGAATACCGCCCTCTCTAGCTAACCTGGATTCTACCTCACTATCTCTATTAAGAGGAGTAATACTGGACCCCTACGGTACCCGAGCAAGGAGGAGAAGGAGAAGGCCAACAACCTGGAAATCGGACACCCTGCAATTGGTGTTGCTTTAGCTGGAGTGGAGGGATTGTTGAAAGAATTCATTCTCCTGCCGGGTCTCTCCCCCTGCTCCTAGCAACCGCCCCTTTCGTTTTGAAGTGGTGCCTTCATGAGAACTTTTGGGAGCTTATCAGTAACAACAGGCTGTCCCAAGGTGAGTTGCCCCAAGCTATCAATCATATTACATCTGTGCTTAAGGAATGGAATCCATTGAAATTGGGGAATCTCTTCCAAAACAAACGACGGTTGCTTGCTCGTTTGGAAGTTACTCAGAAGGCTATGGATGAACGCCCCTCCCCTTTCCTGGAAAGTAGCCACAGAATATGCTTTTTGACCAATAGCTACATAAAAACATATTACATTTTACATTTTGACCTTGTTGATTGAGAATCGTATCTGTTGCTACTGCTGTTTTAACCGGTCTGTCTGTCCCCAATAATGAATTCTCGCTGACCACGTCCTATAGGTTAGGTATAGGGATCATCGAATCAATAGCAATAAGCCCCGTTTGAAGAGGCTCATATACGGAACGTCGCGAAATAATACCCGGAGCGGGAGATTCCATTATCAGAAGCTTAAATTGAACCTCTACCATCAATAGGTTTAGCCAGGGCATTTATAAAACGACCCAACAAGTAAAGGCCTCGCCTCACGGGTATCTGAGCAATTCTTCCTGCTTGTAGTATCAGCAAACCATCGCCCATTAATACAACACCGACATTCTTTTATTCCAAATTCGGAGCAATGCCTATTGTACCCTCTTCAAATTCACCTGCCCTTCTTCATCAATCCGGTTCTTCTCGATGGCAGCTACAAGAGGGAACTAGGCCTGGACAATCTCATCAAACAAATGAGAACTATCAAAGGCATGAAAGAGGGAAGGCGCACTCTTGCACGATCGTTGTACTATCCGACTGAGGAGGGAAAGGGGGCTTTTCTACCTTTAGCAAGGCTAGCGCTATAGGGCTGTGAGCGTGAACCATTTTCAGTCGTAAGGCAGGCTACTGACTAAGGCATTTCATCAGCAAGGGAACTAATTGCGAGAAAAAAGGCATATTTGAGCAAAGGCAACTTTTAAAAGGCATTAAAGGCAAAGCCCTTATTCTTTCAAAATGGGCATATGGGTGATAAGGAACTTTCAACAGGCATGGACAGAAGGAAGCCGCTCCTTTTAATAGTGAATGTCGGAAATCGTCTTCCCGGATCACCGAAGATGGACAAACAAAAAAGGATCTGCTAGGCCCAAAAAGGGCTCAATTCCTTCCCCATGAGGAAGAAGAACCAGTTATACACAGGGGAGCCTACAACCTCGACCTCAGTATGAAAAGCATCTAGGAATCGACGGTGGTCAATCTTCCTTCGTCTTTGGCATCTCGACTGGTGGGCATGAAAACAAGACTTGAAGAGGGCTCAGGTATCAACGTCCTTAGCCCGCATTCATCAATATAAATAAGAGTAGCAGTCGTATAGGTATAGGCTAGCGCTTCCTTGCTTGCATCCGAAGTAGCGATTCCCTTCCTCGCTCAGGAAAGTAAGAAATAAAGGCATAAAGCAAGTACTGCGAACCCCTTACAGCACGAGATTGGACAGTGATGGGATTCTTTGGGCTAGGATGCTAACCTGAGACTGACAATCAATCGTACGCTAGTCTCTAAGTTACAGCTTTGGCTCTCTCTTTCCATTCTTTTCTTTTCTTCGATTAGCAGACGATTTTCGTTCCCTTCTTTGGTCACTGAGGAGCTTTTAGGCCCTTTTGCAGTCTTTCCCAGTACCCCATCTAGGACAAATATTCTTTGAGATGTGGCATTAGCGGTCTTTGCTATTGGAGTTCTTTGCCCATCTATTGAATCTGACTCTAGAAAATCATTTTCACTGGGAACAACTCCTGGCTCTAAAGAACAAGACTCTTAACAAACCTGGTTCATTATAAAAAGCGGAATCCAATACCTGTAGTGCCTCACTTTCCTGAAAGCAGGAAGCATCCATTTCTTTGACATCTTAGGTATTGGGTTCATTTTTAGCCTCGAATAGACGGAATGAGTCTGATTACTGGATTGACGGCTTGACTGCTTGCTTTACTTACTTTACGCTGGGTGAGACCGAGAACTCGATTCGGGAATATCATTAGCCCTCGAATGCCCTCTTACTCTTGGAGAAAGGAAACCATCTGTTTGAGAGCATCGAATCGAGTAATGCCCTTCCCCTTGTGGTTTTGGAGAACATCCTCTTATGGTCACTGGCAATTCTTACTTACGACGTATCTCTGTCGATCCGTACGCGCACAGAAAGCAATCTCGTACAGGTGAACAAGAAAGCGATCCAACTCCTTCCATGTGGCTATCGGTAGACCATTGTGTAGGATGTCGCCCGCTCTGACTCATACGGCAAGGAATACCTAACCTTTGGATGACATGCTTGATCAGCTTGCAGGTGCTAGAGTGTTCTCTAAGCTTGAGATCAAGTCAGGCTATCATCAAATCCGAATTAGACCGGGTGCTGAGTGGAAAACAGCCTTCAAGACGAGGGATGGACTGTCCGAATGGTTGGTTATGCCATTTGGGCTATCCAACGCCCCGAGCACATTTATGAGGGTGATGAATCAAGTGCTCAGACCATACATTGGCAAGTTTGTAGTTGTGTATTTTGGTGAAATACTTGTCTACAGCGCCGACCAAGATGTACTCCCATTCTCACACTAGCAATATAAGAGTTGATTGGCCCAAAAAATGACCATCGTAAGAGAGCAGTTCTTCATTCACAGAATCAGTATTCGTGTAGGGTCCACCCCTTACGGATTGCGCATGGGCCGCAGAATGCTCGCTGAGGGCAGGCCCTCTTCCCGGTTAGAACAACCTGGTCATCCTATAACGTATATAACGTAGGCCCACACATCTCTAGAGAGAGAAAGGGGACGGAGACTCAGACTATGGGATAGGATAGTACAACCCATATCATCCTTTCCGGTGCAGGGGAATGCCTTCCTTCACGCCTGGGCATCTAATGCAACCCCCGAGGAACAGGAAAAAGCCCACCATCGCAAAAACGGCTTTGAAGCTCCAAGCAAATCTCCATCACCGTATCACGGTTCACACATTCACCTAAAATCGTTGGTCTCTTTCCTTCTTCGTGAGAGAGGGTATAAGCCACGAAAAACGATCACCGAGAGTGCTTGCTAAAATGTATAGGTGTGGCTATCGGTCAACAAGACAAGCAGGCATCCTAATTCCCATCGCAATTCTCCGCGTTCGTAGCGGAGGTCCATGGCACTAGACCGGTCAAGGGGTGCGAATCAGAGGGATCGAAGAGTCTTCCATTTAGCCTTTCTTCAGGGAGGCCCCTAGGCGGTTCACTTTGAGTAGTGTATGCGCAAGGATTTGGAGTTCATGGTGATGCTTCTTCTTCTTTCAACTTGAAATATGGCCCGCCTATTTCCTATTTTGTTCCGTCCTCCTGATAAGAGGACGTTTCTGTACCCCATGACCTGACTCAAGAAAGAAGACTAGCTGAGATCGATCGCCCATGACCTGTCCAGTAGGGTATCGACCGTGAAAAGAGATCCGTTTTGGCTTTCACTCAATGATAGCTTTCCTTGTCATGTAATAGGTGATCTAAAATCAAAAAGCAAGGATGATCTACCACCCCTTCCTATTCATGGGAGGTGGCACTCAATCCATATCTATCGACCAATGAATTACTCTATAGTTGCTTGCCTGAGTAAATCAATCTCTATATCGCACTAGCTTGCCTTCCTTCTCTACCTTGTATTCACGTAATATTAATCAGTGGAGGATCTCTCCGTATATTGATCAGTTCCTTAGCTCTAACGCGCTAAGCGATTATATTCCTTTAGTTAGAGATGGACCTTTTCTTATGATATAGCAGTGGAGCACCTATGAATGACTTCTGATAAGCTTGCCTTCCTTCTTCACCAATGATTTACTTCATATTAATATAGAGAAGTGGAGCTAGCTAGCATCTCTATCTATGACTCCATCTCGATCTACAAATTCATGAGACTCGAAAAGCTATCATCGAACAGAGAGACAGATTGAATCGAGACATTTGTATCTTCTTTTATTGAGGATTTGGTAAATGCCGTCATAGATGTCGTGAGATCCTCTCCTTAAAAAAGACTAGGGCCCTCTCCTGCTAAAATGAAAGGCCTGCTACTTCTGCTTCTGACCTGGCTCTAGACTCGAAACTACAGCTCTAACTGGAACTCGAAGGCAGGCAGAAGAAATAGAACTCCAACTTCAACAGGCCCCCCCTAAAAGCAAGAGCTTACTGCTCACCATCATACGCGTGCGCTATACTCAAAAAGAAAAGAAGCCGCACAATGCCCAAGGAGGAATCTAAGCTTATAGTCTAGTCTATTCATTCGAACCAGGTTTGCTACTGGTTATGGAAAGGTTCACGAAAGCGGAAGTCTTTGACGCTCGAAAGCCTAAGCCCGACATTGCCCTCAATAAGGTAGTTCCTCGAAATGCCCAAGTCCCTCGAATACCTTCATTCCATACTCATACTAAGCTAAGCTAAGTCAAGTAAGTCTTCCTTGGGCTTGGCTGGCCCACTAGAACAGTACCTGCTATCGTACCAAAGGCTGCCATTACTCAATTACAAATACAGTTTCGCTGGAAGGAATTTCCCGGATCAGTACTTCTGTCTGAGCTTTTCTAATCCATATCAGCAGAGTCAACAAGGCAAGCTGCGCGACACAACCTTCCCTCCCCCACCCCGGTAAGCCATTTCTACAGGAGAAGAATAAGCGATTGCCTTCCACCTGGGATTCCATTTCTACAGAACGGATCAAGGCAAGTTTGGAGAAAAAGCGAAAGCGAAGGCAGCGATAGGAGAAATCTTTAGGAGAATTTCCCGTAGTTTCATAGGAAGCTAACCTCCACTCGTTTCCGTAGCTCGCTTGTAGGGATCCACTTCCAGAGGCAGTCGCTCAAAGAAAGGATAGTCGTTTTCCAAGCCCAAGCTAAGTAGGCATGCCGATAATCGCTTTGGCTTTTGCAGGTCGAAAAAGAGATTTTGATGTACCTGAACTTCACTATTTCCTCGTGAGGATTTGAAAGACTGAGATTTGTTTGCTTGCCTGTTGAAGTTAGTGTTCATCGCTTGGAAACTGCATCTCCACTACTAAAGAGAAAGAGTTAGCACAGTACCTTTTAACACGGATAAGGACTGGCAGGTTTCGGTTGAACCGCTAGACTCGGGTTCTGCGGAAGCTGCTGCTTGAAAGCGAGTAGAGTTTGCTGATTCTGCAATAGATCACAATAGCCCTTCTTTATTCTGCTCACTTCGAGAGGGTTCCTTGCATGCTTCAGATTAGCATCCACTTTCCTCAGGTTGCTTGTCTTCAAGGCGGAAGATCAGATTCACTAACCCATATCTGCGCACCAGCCCTTTTGCATATAGCACTCCATAACTGGGGAAATAGGGGCACCTGCCCTTTTGCATATAGCACTCCATCCTCTCCCCTGGGAAATGCCATCGATCAATTGAAGAACGATGCGAGCAGCACTCTTTCTTTCCTCTGTTGGATTGGAGGTTTCAGAACCGGACCGGATAAGTATAAGTAAAATAAAAATAAAAGAATCTTTGGATTGACCCCATGCATGCCACCCCCAACTTGTGAGATAGCCCTTCGGAAACAAAGGCGTAGGCCTCCGGCGTACAAAGATTTCTCCTAGGGCCGGGTACGCATAATGCGGAGGGAGTCAGTGTTCGTCGTCGACATCAAAGGCATAGGGGCCAAGCCAATTACCCTAGCGAGCGAGCCTTTGGATTGGCCCAACCCACCCTTGGTTTTGTTGCCTGAGCGTCTGCTCTTGCTGCCTTTTAGTCAAGTCATCTTCTTAAGATTCGACATCTTCGGCTGTTGATTCCGATGCGTCTCTTTCTTCGTCTTTTTTTGACTTTTTGAGTGACTATACGGACGTTGGAAGAATACCTTGAACAAACTAGGGTTTCAGCGTGCTGCGTGAGAACGAACTGTACGTGAAGAGAGAGAAGTGCAGGGCAGACGAAGGTGTTATTTATCGCGCGCCTGACATTATGCAAGTCAATTCAAAGCTTATAATCAAAGCACTAGTTGTACCTATCATAGCATAGCATAGGGAGGAGTTCTTTTCCGGATGTGGAAGATGAGTCGACTTACTACATCGCGTTAGCTTACTGAGCCTAGCTACAGGCTGTCGATGAAGCAAAGCGACCTAGCTACAGATACAACCAAATACATATAGAAAACCAACTCTTTTGTGAGTCGGAAATCCATACTCTTTTTTAGATTCCAGAACTGATAACAAGATCTACTTCAGACATCGAAAGAATGAAACTGACAGCAACAACAACAAGAACGCCGCTCTAACAGCAACTGCAGCCAAGGTCAATTGCTCGCCTTCCGGTATCAATCTTAGGAGGTGCAAGAGCTGCTCGGAGCGAGCCATTACGTATCTCCTAAACTGGGGGTTAGGAAGACTGAGTCGAGCCATCACCCATTGAAAGTGATATTCTCATTAGCAGAGAGAAAAGTGGGAAGATTGAATCGGGAACAGAAAACGAAGCAGGAACAGACTTGTCCTGTCCTTTGGTCGAGTTTGCTTCTCACTTCCAGAGCCCTCACCACTTCCTGCGACAGCTAACAAGGGGGCATTTAGGACAACTCGTTCATTTAGCACAACTTCATTCCGCTCGGGCCTCTCTTGCTTTGGAGAGTCCCCTCTTTCCAATCAATAAATAGTGTGCTGGCTCGCTATTCATATTATTTCTGCTTGAACCGGTACCAGAACTCCATTTTAAATTAATTCTGGGTCTGGGCGCTTAGCAGCCCCTACTTTCACATTTCTTCCTATGAAACTACTTGTCTACTTCCATTTAGACTGAGATGGCTTCTCTTTCGACGGGTTGATCCGGCTTCCCCCCTTCAACACTCGCAGGAAAAAGAAAGAAAAGACCTGAATGACTTCGGCGATTGATTGAGTGATTGCCCGACCGAGACCGAGGATATTGTTCTAATGAAAGATAAATGATAGTAAAGAGAGTGTCCCTTAAAAAAAATCTATATGGCAAGTGGATATCCGGCAAGTTAAGAACATAGAGACAAGACTCTAAGCACATGGCCTTTAGGAGATAGCTTTCTCCGAGGATCGACTGGTTCACTGGGCTTGGCTGGTGGACTAGATAGGGACAGGAAAGTGAGTGACAGGACCTTTTAAAGAGCCTGAATCCGGTGTGAGGCTTCTGCTTCTTTCTATGTCTATGGAGGAAAGGCCCTAACAGGTCAGTCAAGTTTCGCAGGAAATTGTAGCGAAGGCAAAGCTACTGAAGTAGCTTTGTGCAAGTTGAGTAAGCGATAGCTCACGCAAACGCTATGAAAGTTAAGTTCAGTAGCCTGAGGAGTGTGCTTCGAATCTTTTTAGCCAAGGACCGGGTGAGCCAGCATATAGTGCAAAAGCACCTTTTCGGAAAAGTCCACAGATGGATCGTTCCTAGGTCAACGGTCAACGGGCTTTGACTTCGTGGAGCTTCAAAGCATTCCCGCTCCCTTTGCAATCCAATCCCGGAACTACGGCTCCAAAGGATCGTGCAGTGTGAGTGTCGGGTTCGAAAGTATCTCTTCCTCCTGCTGCCGTTGGAATTGTGTGTTCGTCTCTGCCTGTTCAAAGAGCGACAATCAAAGGTCTTAAAGGAGCACGTATCTGCCTGACTTGAAAACATCCAGCAAACGAAGGCTCGAAAGCCGGATTCCATTTGATCGCCCCCTCCGATGAATGAATTGTTGTGTTCTTGCTTTATTACCGAGGACTACCGCTGGAAGGCGTTGTCACTGCGACTTGGTGCCTAGTGTGCTCTTCACGGAAAGGAGTGAAACGAACAAGGAGAGAGAGTCAACCCTAATGTTCAGTGATAATAGGAAAGGAAGAGACAGAATCACATCTGCTTGGCTGGTCGACACAGGCAGGGTCGCTGGGAGGATACAGATGGGGTCCATTGAAAGCAAAGTCAGGACGAGAAGGGTGAACGGGAAGAACGGGTTGTGGAGCTTTAGTTCGGCTTGGCTGGTCTTAATTCCATGAAGAACTCGGATTCGACAAAAGAATCAAACCATAGCTGTGAGGCTTAACAGACAAAGAAAACGCCACTGATCGCTCCGCTTGTCTTCTTGGTAGAGTAAGGGCTCAGGGTACCTTCCATGAATGAGCGAGAGCTGTTTAAGAAAGAGGCGGAACATCGCTCTCCGTGGCAGCAAAGGGAAAAGGAGATATTGATTCAGTCGGAGGTAGACTTTCGATGAGCGGAAGTAGATGCACAATGAGATTCACCCTGGATTGACTGTGAGCTAGAATAGACAGCCATTTCATCAGCTGTGGGACTTTTTAGATCAATTGCTATTGAATAGGCAGAGTTAAATAGTCTAAGGAATAAGACAAAAAACTGGCATAGTTAGCAAGAAAAGGAGCTCTGGGACTGATGACGTTCTTGTTCTAGTTCTAGTCTTTCCAGTAACCGTTGTTTGCCTTGGAGCTCTTGCTGGAATAATGGGTGGTGGAGGAAATGCTCTGTTAGGAAGTGAATCTGAAGGGCTTGCTCTCGAAATGTTGTTGGAATATCAGCAGTTAGGGTAATATAAGCTCCTGGCGGACGGTTTTGGGAGTTTACTCAATAGTAGTCAAATATAAGGAGGAAGGAAGCCAGGGAGTATCAGTCTTTCTTTTTGATCTCAAGCCTTACTGCACACAAGCAAGTAATTCGATATGCCCTTCCCTTGCACTTCATTACGAGATAGGGGATATACGGAAATAGGGCTAGGTGCTCGCGGGATTTCTTTTTTTACGGAATTTACTAAGGCCTACCCTACCCTAGGTTGGACAGCTTTCAGACTCTGGTAAGGTCTTTAGCGAAAGGTTTCCTTCCACTCCAATCCAAGCTTCAATTGCAGTGACAGCTAAAGCTAAAAGTAAAATATTTATGTTCGTAGCACAGCTTAGACATCGCCCACATGACCTCGTGTTGGTATACTTAAATCTTCCCTCTATCTGAGTGTGATAACTAGAAGGTAATTGATTCGCTTAGTACGCCCCTAGCTCTAAGGGCTAAGGTAAGGTTTGATCTCTATTCGTTATCTCTTTGATCACCTGGCATCAAAGCTAACTAAGGGAAGATTTCGCTAAAGATAGAACCGACGGGATCTTGCTTAAATTTCACGTATCGAAAAGGTTTAAGAACGCGCCCTCTAGTGCTTTAGCTAACAATATTGGGATCACTTGAAGTGAATAACATCTTTTATTATTCCCCAATCGGAATGCATTTTGGAGTTCAATAACCCGGGAAATCATATACTTTTAAAAGACCAGGCTATCTCCGACAGGCGAGAGTCCCATCTGTTCACGAAAGGAAGAAAACCTCGAACTGAGTCCCGCTAACCGCTTCTTGCTAACAAAGGAGAGCGCACCACCGTTACTTACATTACACTCTCTTTTGAATGTGCACCTGACAAGCAATCAATCCTCCGCACTAAGATCATGTTAAAGCACGCATAGACGCACTAATGCTAAGGGCTGGTGCGCAGAGCCGTTTCTACTGTGGAATTAGTCCTAGGCGAAAGCTTCCTCGATTCACGTCGCAAACAGTATGTTGTCCAATGAAAACAGGCAAAGAGCAGATAAGGCTGAATCTTTCTTCTTCAGTGCCAGGCAAAAAGGAAAAGGGGGATGAATCTCTATCGACTTCCTTTTTCATCACTTAGGATAACATCTGAGATGAGGAAACTCCTAGTGCTACTCCTCCTGCTAGTACTACTTTTAAGCAAAGATTCGTACTGATTGCCGGCATACCCGCAATGAACAAGCAACGGATGTGCGCCTACAGGACTGATTGGCTTCAGACTGTAATACATGCATCTTGGATCTCATGCGACGATTGTACGTCGAGGACTTTGCTGATGATGGGTATCGAACTGCTTCATCGACAGAACGATATACTTATTCTGCTCCTACGTACATGGATAAAGTCTTCATCTATTGTTGTAAGGGATGCCGGTGGGCAAGTCGCAGGTTTCTGAGTGCTGGGTCATGGGTATGGGGTCTCGATCAGGACCAAATCCTAAGAAAATAAGAAGAATAACAACCCCTCCATAACCCGAACTTCGCTGACTCACATACTCTACCTTGGTTGGTTGCTGGCGACTTCGGTTGGCTCTTCATCGGGAAAAAAAAACGGAGGGTTCGCCGGTTTCAGAGTTCGAGATGTGCTGAGTTTCCTGAAGTGATGAAATCACTATAAAGTTACATGCATCCGCATGTCACTATAGATATGATTGGATCAAAGCCCTTATTTACTGGCTACTTCTTCAAGCTATGAAAAAGAAGACAAGCGAAGGAGAGACTCCAAAGTCAATATCCGATGACATGAGAACTATCTACTTCTATCCATCAACAATAACTCCATCTTTGGGCTACTCGTTATATATCCCCTTTGATAACTTATTCAATGTCTCTCCTCGAATACAGGATGGGTAGCCTACTGGAAAAGTGATTAAAGGAAGGGGCCAAGCTAGCAACAAAAGGGATTCCCTTCCGATGCGTACTCAGGAAGAGAAGGTCCTCATTGGCCGAGCTAGGGAAATGAAAGAGATGCCTGTCGCATGCGTGCTTGATATCCGAGATGCGCTTCCTCTTGACATGGCGGGTACAAGATTCCTTTCCTTACAGGCTGCTCGATCTATCAAAGGACTATCTCAAAGGAGAGAATAATTGAATTGAACGAAGCCTAGCCACTATTGGGCTCTATAAAAGTTGCTGGCGGCAGTCAAGGGTTCCTCCGCGTGTTGCCTTTTCATTAGATCTTCTCGCTATCTACGAACACCAATAAATGCAGAAAGTAAAGGAGCCCAGACGGTTGTGGAAACTTAGATATTAAATTGCCTATTTATTTGAGGCGCATCAAAGTTAGAAAAGAGCGCTTGGTTCTCTAGGCTTAGGCTGATGATAGAATTCAATTAAATTAGAGTAAAGATTCCTATCTTTCCGGACTAGATCAGATTATGGGGAAACATCTGACGAGGAATATAAAAAAAAGTATGATTGCGTGGCAGAAGCCTCTACATGTCAATCCTCTGATTCCTTTACATTATAATCAAATTAACCCAGACTCTTTTAAGTACTCAGATCCGGCCAATGGTTCCGTGTCGGGGAAAGACGACTAGCTGAGCCGATGTTTACGTCAAGTAAGGGTGACTAGTCGACCCAGCGTTCCCTTCATCTGATGTGGCAGCCGCTGACAAATGAGCGGCAAGCCCTCTTATCTATATAGTTGCGACAACCAATAAAGGAATTCATTCAAGACCCCCTAAAGAATTGGATCCGCTGCCTTAATCTAATTTCGGGATTTTATCTCCCGCCGACATGGTGTGCTCTGTCACAGGCGTGGTCAACACGTGGGCAGCCATCGTTTTATCCTTCGCACAGAAGAAGACTCCCCCCGAGCCTTACTTGACTCTCCGGAGGCACCTCCCTTTAACGCGGACCGCTCCTCTTTCGCTCGAGAGATGGCAACTGAGCCGCAGAGCAGACGAGGCTGGCTGAAATCTGCAATCGGCTAGGCTCGGCGAATCGCTCTTGTCCTCTACTCAGCTAGAAACGGACAGTCTGTTGACGAATTCTTGCAAGCTGAGATTGCTCTTATCCGCAGCCCAGAGGGCTTTGAGGATTTCCTGTCTTTACCACAGAAAGAAGGATATATTTGATCCCTCTTTCCTTTACTTATAAACTGAGCTCCTGAGTTAGGGAATTGGGCTTCGGGAAAAGGAGGGGGGCTGGTTATGGGTTCCTGGGTACTTACCTTGTTTTGAATTCCTCGATTTATTGAACTGAGTTCAGAGTCACTGCCAGAAGGCAGTTATCGGAGTGAATGAGTTTGCTTCTTTCCTGAGTTATAGTCATTAAGAGATGATTGGACTAGCTATCCTAGGGATTTCTTTCTTTCACTTATGAGTGAAGGCGCGGAGTTTTTATCATCGATAGACTGCCCCATCTCGTAGGCCTATCTAGCACTAACTATCTAAAAAAAAAAAGGGATTCGAATTCGACTTCTTGTATGTAGATTTAGCAAACAAGCCAATGCCCAAACTCTATCGAGTCATCAAATAAATTACCGCTCCGTGGGGCCCGCCCTTCTAGCTCAACCGCAGAGCGGTCGGTGATTAACTGACTGGTCCTAGGTTCAAATCTTACTTATCCTTATATTCTGGTGATATTACTTCGAGCCCCGCTTGTGTTATACTTGACACTTATTATCCTGCATTTAAAATGAGATGTTTCGACATATTCTCCCTCTAATGGATCCCTCGGGGAAATGATTTGTATTTGCTCTTCTTTTAGATTGTTGCAGTTGACTTTAAAAGATGAATCTGATACACATTGATTGTAAGGGCCCTTTCTTCCTGATACATTTGGTATCTCGTTTCCGATCATGACAATAGGGACATTAGTCCTTTTTGTACTGTCGGTTGAAGACTTTGACTCAAGTGTCGACATCTGTCCATCTAAGAGTTGGACTAGTCTTTCTTCGAAGTCCTTTCCTCCTTCTGTAGGTGACATTTCCTTCCTTTCCGTCTGCGGCTCTTGGACCTTCTCAAAGAGCCAGAGGTCATCCCTGTCCTCTGGGGAACTCATTTAGACGTGAATCGGCAAAATGGATTCGGAGCACAGGGCTTAGAAGATGAGATAAAGATCGATTTGAGATTGAGATAGAAGATTCTAATTAGAGAATTAACCCCTTTTTCCAATAGTGACATCTATCCCACTAGGGGATTCATCTTATAATAAGGGGAAAAGATCTACAACCTAGTAAACTAGCCTATTTGTCCTATTCTTCCTAGCATTATTCCTGGTGCTCTCACTTCTCGGACTAGTACAGGTCCAAACCAAAGCTCCAAAAGTCTAAGGATCAGGAGGAAAGCAGGTCAACGATAAATAACCTTCCCTACCTCTCTCTGTCTCTGCTTTGATGTATTTTCCTTCTATAAGATAAGGTTGTATTGCGGATGTTGTATTGTTCTTAACTTAAGTTGTAGACCTACGAAGAAGTCATATGCACAGTAGGAATGGAATGCCTTCGGCCCATGTATATATTCTTTACACTTGCAGGTCCTGGAGATATGATCGTAAGCACAGGGAAGAGAGAGTGTATTCGATCGACTGTGGTCTTCCCCTTCCTTAGCCCTATCGCGCTAAGCGATTCATCATTCATTGTACTAAGGCATTTAAGACTTTGCAAGAGAACGAACTTCCCCTATGCTCTCTCGTTCTCCTTCCAAAGCACGGAATGCAAGACATGAGGGAGATGGTTAATTTGACTATTGTTCTTCCCTTGCTTTAAGAGTACTTGAGGAGAGCCTTGGGGAACATCCAAGCAAAGAAAAAGTTCTTTTCAACAAGAAGACGAAGGTGTAGTCTCCAACGATCATCTGCGGCCGAATTCTCAGTTTTTGTATATGAGCGAAGACATGCAAGTCAAAGAGAGAGACATGCCAAGGAGAAAGCTATCCGGACAGGATAGTAAAGAGGATAAAGCAAAAGAGACGTGAAAGTGATCTTTCCAACTGTCTAACTCCTCCTTACCTTGATTGTCTACTTGTTGGCTGAAGGAAGGTGTATTAGTAATCTCTCAAGGCCAGGGAGAGTGTATTCTGCTGGTTGTTTAAATATCTCCCATGCACTTTCCACCTTGATTGAATCTTTTAGCCTCTCCCAAGTGTATTCGTTGTCCTAAGATATCTCTTGTTTTGCTTGTTCGATCAACCCCGAGCAATTCCAAGAGCCAATGGCACATTTCTATAGACCAATCGACCATTTGATACCCAGCTTGACTGCTTGCTTATATGCTTTACACTTGCAAGCATTGAAATATCGTCAGAAAAGAAGGACTGAATGCATATATTCTTTACACGTGCATGTCCTAGGGAATTCGTAAGCACAAGAGAAGCTTCGGCCATGTATATTCTTTACACATGCAAGTCGGGAGCGATAAACGGAAGTGCGCGCTAGCGCACTCCGGCTTCGAGCCTACGTTTGCTAGGCAGAAAGAGAGGGATAAGACGCGGGGTAGAGTAATTGGTCAACTCATCAGGCTCATGACCTGAAGATTGCAGGTTCAAATCCTGCCCACGCCTAATCACTTGAGATGCATTTTGGTATCGTATCGGTGGTACTGGACAAGCTCATAATCTCCTATCTTCTTTCTTCCTTTCTTTCCCATGACGACTATTCCCGTTATCTCCTATTTATAAGCAACGATGGTCGATTCTTTTCATCTTCCTAGCCACTGATCTTCTTTTTGACCAATTGGGATTTGTTTACTATTTTATGTCCCCACGGTGCGGTTCCCCAAGTCTCCCTCCGTTTGGGGGGTCGTCTCATTCTTCTCATAAAATGGGCTGCTCCGGGGCGGGGGTCTTTTTTCTCGTCCTTTGGAAGTAGAAGGGCGAGCACAAGTTTGATATCCAGGGTAGAGGCGGGAAAAGCCAATGGCAAGACTCGACTTCAAATCCGGTATAGTTTCTCCTCACAAATTCCACCATACTATAGCTGGGAAACCCTTGCTACTGGCACTGGGATGCGAGACCGGCGCGGCGACTTGGGCTTGCTTTATTGAACTATTGAACTATTGACTCTTTTTATTCAACATAGGAGACGAGCTCACCAGAAGAGAGAGAAGGTTGCTTGCTTTTGGTCATCTGTCAGGCTTTGGAGCGTATGAAATCCATTGTGCCTTCCCCGGTGATCCTGCAATGGTTGAGCGAACGGGAAGTCGGAGCAAGGAGGACTGGGGCATGATTTACTTGGTGTTCAGCCTGAGCAATGAAACAGATTACTTCCGGATCCGGATCAATATAGCCCGTACTTTCGGAAAGATCCTATATAAGCAAACTTGATCTTCTTCTCACTATCCAAGGTTAACGTACTCGATAAGATGCAGGCAAGCAAGAGCTTTCTCCTTTCCTTTCATGACCCCTTTCACCTCAACCCCAATCATCTTCGACAGTTGCCTGGGACGTCCTCTGACTACGGGAGAGGGATCTTGAGCAGGATAGGATCTTCTTCCACGGTCGGAGTGACCCGAAAGTCCAAATCGGTACGCAGGGTCCAAAAGTGGAGCATAGCTCTCAACATAGGAACATCCACGGTGTGAACGGCTCTTTTGGCTGTATCTTTGAGCGAACACTTCTTTTTCTGCGTGAGACAAGTGAAACCACAACCCTGGCAACCTCCCTCTGACCCTTTTGTCAGTCCCTGATCTAGTTGCTTGCCTCAGAGCCTGCTTTCCCCAGCCTATTCCCCATACCGGATATTCCCCTTGTCGGAGTCAGTGTAATTGCTACTTGCAGGTAGTTTGAGTTCTGTTTCAGCCAGTGGGATACTTGCAGTTGGAGAACTGTTTCTTATGGGATCTTCTCCAGTTCAAAGCTCTCCTCTTTTCATTACGATTCAAAGGCCCGTCTACTTCTTCAGTTTCATTCATTCAATCCCTTTCCAGTCCAGCAGTCCCCTTTCCTTTACACAAAAGACAGTTTCAAGATTTACTTTCCCCCGGGTAATAAAGATAGTATCAGCACCTTATTGCAGTAGTCGTCCCTTCCAGCGAGTGCTCTTTCCCCAGATCCAGTTACAATTTGAGTTGCTTTTTCCTATAGGATTCCTTCCGCATTCTACTTCAATAGCTAAGGCCTTTTGCTAAGCCTGTGCCCACGGTGCGGTACGCCTATCCAATTGCCCCACGGAGCGGTAAGGCTCTCCAGAAAGTGCAGTTATTCTTCTCTCTTAAGAGATTTAACTTCCAGTGGTTGTGGTTAGAAGGTCGGATAGTTGCTAAAAGGTATAGCCATTTAAGGGGCCTTATCACGCCTTAGGCCTAAGTGGGATTTGATCTTTCTGCTACTTGCCACTCCGAAGTTTACGCTGCAGGGATGTCCACCCACTAGGCCACAAAGAAAATCCCTCAATCGAATCCAAGCGGATTTACCCGACAATCAGTAGCCTGGATTGCATTGGCAGCATTCATATCGGAAAAAAGAATCATAACGATTGCGCATAAGTTCATGGATCCTTCTTATAAACTGGTCACCACCAGCAATCGAAGAAACGGAAGTGCACGCATTAGCTTAGCTGCAAGAAGACTAAAGCGCCTAAGGCACAAGAAGAAGTTTTTATAAGCTGTCCAAGTATCCACACCTCCTCCCTTGGCCGGGTGATTACGGCCTATTTAAGACAGGATCGAAAAATGCCTAGGATTTTATCATTCACTCCCACTTGAAAGTCATTGTTTGTTCATCTCTATCAACGCAATCAGTTAATATTCTTAGTCGCTCGGAGAAAGGTAGCGAAGTACGAGTGCTCATTCAGATTCGATATCTGGGCTTTCTTCTGTTGGAGTGAATCCCTGCTTGGTCTGTTGCGGCTCCTCTTCCAGTTCGAGTGGGTTGCCGGTGTTGGAACATAATGCTTGGCTGGCGAAGTCGTGGAAGGTAGGTACGTCCGCTTCTTTTTCTTATAAATGTCTTTCTGGTTGGCTAGTCAACGGCTGGCGCTTGAATGAGTGTGCTTGCTTTGGTACAATAATAAGTACAACAAGCCAATAAGAGCGAATCTTTGCTGTACTCCGGACTTCTCCCAACAGCCTTGGCTTCAGACTGTATGGCGGAGACAAAAGAAGTTCGCAGGCAAGCGGAGAGCGAACCGCTTCGGATACTGGGAAGATAAAGAGTGCTGCTTTTAGGAGTGATCTTTCTAGTCATCATACTTGCTTGACCAGAAGAATAGCGTAAGTATAAGTAATAGAATGTGGGATAACGGAATTGTAAAGCCTGTCTTAACCAGAAAAGATGTAATAGGCGAGGGGGAATCAGACTAGGCTGTCACTGTTCTAGAAGAGGAAGCGTAGCTGGCACGAATCGATAGCAGGGAAAACCCTTAGGAAGCAAGCCCCGTTCCGCATTCCTGAAGAGTGAAAGCTTCAAAAGAAATGACTTATACCTACCGTCACGAGTGAAACTACTCTTTCAGGAAGGGCGTTGAGCTTGATTGATGAAGCCATGAGATGCTGCTAACGAAAGCAAAGAACGGGTTATCTCCTTCAGGCGGGACAACCGTATAATTATAATATAGTAAGCCATTCTTGATGAAAGATTTCAATATATCATTCACTTTTAGAGAAAGACGAGACGAGATAGACGTCTAAGTCGTACAAGTAAAGAGATCTAGTCAAGGATTGCTCAACCAGATTAGAGAATGTGGCTAGCTGGAGAAATGTGGAAACAAATTAGTTAAACAGCTAGTCCTCTTCCCTTCCCCAAGGGAGCCATATGGAGACCGTGGCTGGTCAACCGGCTGTAGAAGCTTTACTCGAGGGGTGCTCTTGGCCCAGTGAATATCGCTTATTCTGGTGTTTATCATGGTGGTATACAATCGTTTACGCACTAATTAAGATCTTTATATGGAGCTCTTTTTCTATTATTTATTTCTACCATAGCAGGTTGGTTACACCTACAACCAAAATTGAAACCGAGTGTTTCGTGGTTTCAAAAATTGCCGAATCTCGTCTGAATAATCATTTGTCGACTCTTCGGCGGGTAAGTTCCTTGGCTTGGACAGGGCATTTAGTACATGTGGCTATTCCTGCTCCAGAGGGGAGTACGTTCGATGGAAGAATTTCTAGATGTTTACCACATCCCCCAGAAAAAGGGGTTTACCCGCGGGGAAAGGGAAGTGGGGAAGTGGGTCCCTTCAGACGTGCAGATTGAGATTGGTAGGATATAGCGTTAGGCTCTTTCGATGGCACTTAAAGGCCTGTTATCGTACTCTTTCGTAGATAGTTGTCAAAGACACTGTAGAGAACTAGTATCTCGGGCTAGGGACTCTCTATCCATATACTATAAACTTGATTATAGGCGAGCTTGTACTATTAACAAGGGCATAGTTTTAGGGACACTCACGTCTGTTTTACAAGTCACACTTTTCCTCTATATTCAAGGGACTCACGATTGTGCACGAAGTCGCCTATTCGGCGATATTCACATTTCTCTGGAATAACCTATCATAGTGGCCCTCTGCCGCTGTTCACAAGTACAAGATGAGATCAGCAAACAGTATTACCAGAGTCTCATAGCTTATTTGACAGAGACGACGTTTAACCCTTTCCGCGGCGTGAACCTTGCGGGCAGAAGAGAGCGATATTATACTTCTTGATTCTATCAAACCTGAAACGAAGGAAGCCTCCGGTAAACAAGCTATAAAAGAGGAATACCGCCCCTCTATAACCTGGATTCTACCTCACTATCTCTATTAAGAGGAGTAATACTGGACCCCTACGGTACCCGAGCAAGGAGGAGAAGGAGAAGGCCAACACCTGGAAATCGGACACCCTGCAATTGGTGTTGCTTTAGCTGGAGTGGAGGGATGTTGAAAGAATTCATTCTCCTGCCGGGTCTCTCCCCCTGCTCCTAGCAACCGCCCCTTTCGTTTTGAAGTGGTGCCTTCATGAGAACTTTTGGGAGCTTATCAGTAACAACAGGCTGTCCCAAGGTGAGTTGCCCCAGCTATCAATCTATACATCTGTGCTTAAGGAATGAATCCATTGAAATTGGGGAATTCTCTTCCAAAACAAACGACGGTTGCTTGCTCGTTGGAAGTTACTCAGAAGGCTATGGATGAACGCCCTCCCCTTTCCTGGAAAGTAGCCACAATATGCTTTTTGACCAATACTACATAAAAAACTATTACATTTTTACATTTGACCTGTTGTTGAGAATCGTATCTGTTGCTGTTGCTACTGCTGTTTTAACCGGTCTGTCTGTCCCACTAATGAATTCTCGCTGACCACGTCCTATAGGTTAGGTATAGGGATCATCGAATCAATAGCAATAAGCCCCGTTGAAGAGGCTCATATACGGAACGTCGCGAAATAATACCCGGAGCGGGAGATTCCATTCAGAAGCTTAAATTGAACCTCTACCATCAATAGGTTTAGCCAGGGCATTTATAAAAACGACCAACAAGTAAAGGCCTCGCCTCACGGGTATCTGAGCAATTCTTCCTGCTTGTAGTATCAGCAAACCATCGCCATTAATACAACACCGACATTCTTTTATTCCAAATTCGGAGCAATGCCTAGTGTACCCTCTTCAAATTCACCTTCCTCCTTCTTCATCAATCCGGTTCTTCTCGATGGCAGCTACAAGAGGAACAGGCCTGACAATCTCATAAACAATGAGAACTATCAAAGGCATGAAAGAGGGAAGGCGCACTCTTGCACGATCGTTGTACTATCCGACTGAGGAGGGAAAGGGGGCTTTTCTACCTTTAGCAAGGCTGCGCTATAGCTGTGAGCGTGAACCATTTTTCAGTCGTAAGGCAGGCTACTGACTAAGGCATTCATTCAGCAAGGGAACTAATTGCGAAAAAAAGGCATATTTGAGCAAAGGCAACTTTTAAAAGGCATTAAAGGCAAAGCCCTATTCTTTCAAAATGGGCATATGGGTGATAAGGAACTTTCAACGCATGGACAGAAGAAGCCGCTCCTTTTAATAGTGAATGTCGAAATCGCGTCTCCCGGATCACCGAAGATGGACAAACAAAAAAGGATCTGCTAGGCCCAAAAGGGCTCAATTCCTTCCCATGAGGAAGAAGAACCAGTTTTCACAGGGGAGCCTACAACCTCTACCTCAGTATGAAAAGCATCTAGGAATCGACGGTGGTCAATCTTCCTTCGTCTTTGGCATCTCGACTGTGGGCATGAAAACAAGACTGAAGAGGGCTCAGGTATCACGTCCTTAGCCCGCATTCATCATATAAAAAGAGTAGCAGTCGTATAGGTATAGGCTAGCGCTTCCTTGCTTGCATCCGAAGAGTAGCGATTCCCTTCCTCGCTCAGGAAAGTAGAAATAAAGGCATAAAGCAAGTACTGCGAACCCCTTACGCACGAGATTGGACAGGTGGGGATCTTTGGGCTAGGATGCTAACCTGAGACTGACATCAATCCGTACGCTAGTCCTCTAAGTTACAGTAGCTTGGCTCTCTCTTTCCATTCTTTTCTTTTCTTCTTTCGATTAGCAGACGATTTTCGTTCCCTTCTTGGTCCTGAGGCTTTTTAGCCCTTTTGCAGTCTTTCCCAGTACCCCATCTAGGACAAATATTCTTGAGATTGGCATTAGCGGTCTTTGCTATTGGAGTTCTTGCCCATCTATTGAATCTGACTCTATAAAATCATTTTCACTGGGAACAACTCCTGGCTCTAAAAGAACAAGACTCTTAACAACCTGGTTCATTATAAAAGCGGAATCCAATACCTGTAGTGCCTCACTTCCTGAAAGCAGGAAGCATCCATTTCTTTGACATCTTAGGTATTGGGTTTCATTTTAGCCTCGAATAGACGGAATTGATCTGATTACTGGATTGACGGCTTGACTGCTTGCTTTACTTACTTTACGCTGGGTGAGACCGAGAACTCGTTCGGGAATATCATTCCCTCGAATGCCCTCTTACTCTGGAGAAAGGAAACCATCTGTTGAGAGCATCGAATGAGTATGCCCTCCCCTTGTGGTTTTGGAGAACATCCTCTTATGGTCCGGGCAATTCTTACTACGACGTATCTCTGGTCGATCCGTACGCGCACAGAAGCAATCTCGTACAGTGAACAAGAAAGCGATCCAACTCCTTCCATGTCTATCGGTAGACCATTGTGTAGGATGTCGCCCGCTCTGACTCATACGGCAAGGAATACCTAACCTTTGGATGACATGCTTGATCAGCTTGCAGGTGTAGAGTGTTCTCTACTTGAGATCAAGTCAGGCTATCATCAAATCCGAATTAGACCGGGTGCTGAGTGGAAAACAGCCTCAAGACGAGGATGGACTGTCCGCTGGTTTGGTTATGCCATTTGGGCTATCCAACGCCCCGAGCACATTTATGAGGGTGATGAATCAAGTGCTCAGACCATACATTGGCAAGTTTGTAGTTGTGTATTTTGGTGAAATACTTGTCTACAGCGCCGACCAAGATGTACTCCCATTCTCACTAGCATATAAAGTTGATTGGCCCAAAAATGACCATCGTAAGAGAGCAGTTCTTCATTTCACAGAATCAGTATTCGTGTAGGGTCCACCCCTTACGGATTGCGCATGGGCCGCAGAATGCTCGCTGAGGGCAGGCCCTCTCCCGGTTAGAACAACCTGGTCATCCTATAACGTATATAACGTAGGCCCACACATCTCTAGAGAGAGAAAGGGGACGGAGACTCAGACTATGGATATAGTACAACCCAATATCATCCTTTCCGTGGCAGGGAATGCCTCCTCACGCCTGGGCATCTATATGCAACCCCCGAGAACAGGAAAAAGCCCACACATCGCAAAACGGCTTTGAAGCTCCAAGCAAATCTCCATCACACCGTATCACGGTTCACACATTCACCTAAAATCGTTGGTCTCTTTCCTTCTTCTGTGAGAGAGGGTTAAGCCACGAAAAACGATCACCGAGAGTGCTTGCTCAAATGTATAGGTGTGCTATCGGTCAACAAGACAAGCAGGCATCCTAATTCCCATCGCAATTCTCCGCGTTCGTAGCGGAGGTCATGGCACTAGACCGTTCAAGGGTGCGAATCAGAGGGATCGAAGAGTCTTCCATTTAGCCTTTCTTCAGGGAGGCCCCTAGGCGGTTCACTTTGAGAGTGTATGCGCAAGGATTTGGAGTTCATGGTGATGCTTCTTTCTTCTTTCACCTTGAAATATGGCCCCCTATTCCTATTTTGTTCCGTCCTCCTGATAAGAGGACGTTTCTGTACCCCATGACCTGACTCAAGAAAGAAGACTAGCTGAGATCGATCGCCCATGACCTGTCCAGTAGGGTATCGACCGTGAAAGAGATCCGTTTTGGCTTCACTCATGATAGCTTTCCTTTCCTTGTCATGTAATAGGTGATCTAAAATCAAAAAGCAAGGATGATCTACCACCACCCCTTCCTATTCATGGGAGTGGCACTCATCCATCTATCTATCGACCAATGAATTCTTATAGTTGCTTGCCTGAGTAAATCAATCTCTATTCGCACTAGCTTGCTTCCTTCTCTACCTGTATTCACGTAATATTCAGTGGAGGATCTCTCCGTATATTGATCAGTTCCTTAGCTCTAACGCTCTAAGCGATTATATTCCTTTAGTTAGAGATGGACCTTTTCTTATGATATAGCAGTGGAGCACCTATGGAATGACTTCTGATAAGCTTGCCTTCCTTCTTCAACCATGAGTTACTTCTATAATATAGAGAAGTGGAGCTAGCTAGCATCTCCTATCTATGACTCCATCTCGATCTACAAATTCATGAGACTCGAAAAGCTATCATCGAACAGAGAGACAGATTGAATCGAGACATTTGTATCTTCTTTTATTTGAGGATTTGTATGCCGTCATAGATGTCGTGAGATCCTCTCCTTAAAAAAGACTAGGGCCCTCTCTCTGCTAAAATGAAAGGCCTGCTCTACTTGCTTCTGACCTGGCTCTAGACTCGAAACTACGCTCTAACTGGAACTCGAAGGCAGCAAGAAGAATAGAACTCCAACTTCAACAGGCCCCCCCCAAAAGCAAGAGCTTACTGCTCCCATCATACGCGTGCGCTATACTCAAAAGAAAAGAAGCCGCACAATGCCCAAGGAGGAATAAGCTTATAGTCTAGTCTATTCATTCGAACCAGGTTTGCTACTGGTTATGAAAGGTTCACGAAGCGAAGTCTTTGACGCTCGAAGCCTAAGCCGACATTGCCCTCAATAAGGTAGTTCCTCGAAATGCCCAGTCCCTCGAAATACCTTCATTCCATACTCATACTAAGCTAAGCTAAGTAAAGTCAATCTTCTTGGGCTTGGCTGGCCCACTAGAACAGTACCTGCTATCGTACCAAAGGCTGCCATTACTCAATACAAATACAGTTTCGCTGGAAGGATTTCCCGGGGATCAGTACTTCTGTCTGAGCTTTTCTAATCCATATCAGCAGAGTCACAAGGCAAGCTGCGCGCACAACCTTCCTCCCCCACCCCGGTAAGCCATTTCTACAGGAGAAGAATAATCCGATTGCCTTCCACCTGGGATTCCATTTCTACAGAACGGATCAAGGCAGTTTGGAGAAAAAGCGAAAGCGAAGGCACGATAGGAGAAATCTTTAGGAAATTTCCCGTAGTTTCATAGGAAGCTAACTCCACTCTTTTCCGTAGCTCGCTTGTAGGGACCACTTCTCCAGAGGCAGTCGCTCAAAGAAGGATAGTCGTTTTTCCAAGCCCAAGCTAAGTAGGCATGCCGATAATCGCTTGGCTTTTGCAGGTCGAAAAGAGATTTTGATGGACTGAACTTCACTATTTCCGCGTGAGGATTTGAAAGACTGAGATTTGTTTGCTTGCCTGTTGAAGTTAGTGTTCATCGCTTGGAAACTGCATCTCCACTACTAAAGAGAAAGAGTTAGCACAGTACCTTTTAACACGGATAAGGACTGGCAGGTTTCGGTTGAACCGCTAGACTCGGGTTCTGCGGAAGCTGCTGCTTGAAAGCGAGTAGAGTTTGCTGATTCTGCAATAGATCACATAGCCCTTCTTTATTCTGCTCACTTCGAGAGGGTTCCTTGCATGCTTCAGATTAGCAATCCACTTTCCTCAGGTTGCTTGTCTTCAGGCGGA
>JAREIK010009468.1:0-27312 GCA_029783825.1 Sapria himalayana
ATTATAATGATCAAAAATTAAATTAATAAACTATTAATAATATGATAGATATTAAATAAAAAATATTTACAAAACCCAAATTGATTCAGAATTAAAGTAAAAAATATTACTGAATAATAATTTTTAATTTTTAAAATTTTACTTCATTTATAAGCGTATATTTTTTTTTCATTAAAAATAAATTATTTAAATTATATTTGTCGCACTCATAATATATTTTGTATTAAATATTTCTATAAAATAAACTTATAAATAACTAAAATGAATATTTAATATAATAATAAATTGAAATAAAAATTAGATTTATTAATTATTAAGTAGTATATAGCGGTTTAATGGTTTATGTATTTAGGCATTACGAGCTTTAAAAGTTTATTTATTTAACTATGTATGCATTTAGTGCTTTATAGGTTTTATTTAAAAATTAAAATAACAAATTATTTATTTTTATTATTTTTTGATATTTTCAAATGTTATAACATTTGAAAATATAATTATTTTCAAATTTTTTACAAAAGTGAATTCAATATTTAGTTATAATAATCATATATATATATATATCATATAAATTCAATATAAACAATATTATTGATAAATATTCTAAAAAAGATCAAAAAATAAATTAATAATCTATTATTAATAAGATAGATATCAATTAAAATATAATAAAAAACCTAAAATGATTCAGAAGAAATCAAAATATATTACTATATAATATTTTGTTGTTTTGAAATTTTTTTAAAAAAAGATTATTCATATTTTTTTGTCTAACTTATAATTTATTTTTTAATTAATATTTATATAAAAATAAAAAAATAAATAATTAAAATGAATATTTAAAATTATAATGAAACAAATATTATTGAGATTTATTCTATATTATTTTGGGTATACCAGTCTAATTTAAACTAGGTATGTCTCACTAATAATTTATTTTGTAATTTTTATTTCTATAAAAATAAACTGATAAATAATTAAAATAAAAATTTAAAATTATAATGAATAAAAATTAAAATGAGATTTATGAATTATTATTAATGTATACCAGTTTAATATTTTAAGTATTTAGAGGTATTTTGGTTTATGACTTTAGCAATTTATGTTTTTGGCATTTAGTGGTTAATATGTTTTATTTAAACAATCTAATAACAAAAAAATTAATTTTGATATTGTTTTCACATTTTTAAAGGTTATAACCTTTGAAAATATAATAATTTTAAAATTATTTAAAAATGTAAATACAATATTTAATAATAATAATCATTATAATTATATATAATATAAACTAAATATAAACAATTTTATTGATAAATATGATATCAATTATCAAAAAGTAAATTAATATGCTAATATTAATATAATAGGTATAAATTAAAATATAATTGCAAAACCTAAAAATATTCAAAATCCAAGAAAAGTTTAAGACTAAATAATAATTTTTTTTAGGTTTTGATTCTTTTTGTAAGCTTATATTTTTTTTGATTAAAAATAAATTATTTAAATTATATTTGTATCACTTATAATTTATTTTGTAATTAAATTTTTAATAAATTATTTAAATTATATTTAATGTTTACTAGTTTAAAGCTTTAAGTATTTAGGGGATTTTGTGTTTAGGAGTTTAGAGGTTTAAGTGTTTAGGAATTTAGTGGTTTATACGTTTTATTTAAACAATGATATAACGAAAAATTTATTTTTATTATTTTTTTCAGTTTTGAAGGTTATAACCTTTGAAAATATAATAATTTTTAATTTTTTTTTTGAAAAGTGAATACAATATGAAGTTAATAATCATAATTATTAAATATCTTATAAATTCAATATAAATTATTTTATTGGTATATATTATAATAATGATCATAAAAAATAATTAACAATTATTAATAAGATAAATATTATTTAAAATATATTTGCAAAACCTAAAATGATTCAAAATCAAAGTGAAATATTTTTCTAAATCTTAATTTTAAATTTTTGTATCCATTTATATGCTTATATATTTTTTGATAAAAAATAAATTTATTAAATTATATTTGTCTAACTATTAATTTATTTTTTAATTTATATTTCTATGAAAATAAACTAATAAATAATTAAGATGTATGTTTAAAATTATAATGAATACTAATAAAAATGAGATTTATTATTTATTATATATAGTATATCAGTTTAATGGTTAAATTATTTAGGGGTTTTGTCGTTTAGAAGTTTAGCAATTTCTGTTTTTATGCATTTAGTGGTTTATAGGTTTTATTTATATAATAAAAATAATTTTTTTTTTGATTTTCAAAGGTTATAACCTTTGAAAAGAAAATAGTTTTTAACGTTTTTTGAAATGTGAATACCATGTATAATTATATTAATCTTACTAATTATATATCATATAAATTAAATATAAACATTTTTAATGATAGATATTATAATAATGATCAAAAATTAATATAACAAACTATTATTAAAAATCTAAATATTAATTAAAATATATTTACATACCATAAAATGATTCAAAATCAAATAAAAATATATTACTATATAATAATATTTAATTTTTAAATTTTTCCTTCTTTTTTTAAGCTTTTATTTTTTTTATTAAATATAAATTATTTAAATATTATTTGTCTCATTCAAAATTTATTTTCAATTAATTTTTCTAAAGAATTAAACTTTAAATAATTAAAATGAATATTTAAAATTATAATAAATAAAAATATAAATGAGATTTATTATTTAATAAGTAGAATATAGCTATTAAAAGGTTTATGTATTTAGGAGTTTTAGGATCTATGAGCTTAACGATTAAAGTAAGTAATCATTAAATGATCTATAGGTTTTATTTTAAAAATGAAATAACAAAAAATTTATTTTTATTATTTTTTCTCTTTTTTTAAGGTTATAACCTTTAAAAATATAATAATTTTTAAATTTCTTTTCAAAAGTGAATACAATATAGATTCATAATAATCATAATAATTATATATCATATAAATACAATATAAATAATTTTATTGATAGATATTCTAATAATAATCAAAAAATAAATTAAAAATCTATTATGAATAAGATTGATATTACTTAAAATATAATATCAAAACCTAAAATGATTCAAAAGCAAAACAAAATATATCACTAAATAATAATTATTTGTTTTTAAATTTTTATGATTTTTATAAGCTTATCTATTTTTTGATGAAATATATTTTTTATAAATTATATTTTTAACTCATAATTTATTTTATTATTAATACATATATAAAAATAAAAAACTAAACAATCAAAATGAATCTTTTAAATTATAATGAAAATAAATAAAAATGAAATTTATTAAATTTTATTTAGGGTATACCAATTTAAAAGATTATCTATATAGAGGTATCGGAATTTTGTAGTTTAGTGAACTAAATGCTTAGACATTTAGTGGTATATTTGTTTTATTTAAACAATAGTAGAACAAAGAATAAATATTTTTTTTTTATTTTTTCACATTTTCAAAGGTTATAACATTTGAAAATATAAAAATTTTAAATTTTTTTTCAAAAGTGAATACAATATTTAGTTATAATAATCATTGTATTTATATATCATATAAATTCAATATAAACATTTTTATTGATAAATATTCCAGTAATGATGAAAAAATAACTTAATAATCTATTATTAATAAGATAGATATCAATTAAAATATAATTACAAAACCTAAAATTATTCAGAAGCATAGCAAAATATATTACTATACAATAATTTTTTGTTTAGAAATTTTTTTTTCTTCTAAAAAGTTTATTTATAAATTTTGATGAAAAATAATATTTATAAATTTTATTTGTCTAATTCAATTTATTTTGTAATTAATATTTATATATAAATAAACAAATATATAATTAAAATTAATATTTAAAATTATATTGAAAAAAAATAAGATTTATTATTTATTATTTCGGTATACCAGTTTAATTTAAATTAAATCCGTCCCACTAATAATTTATTTTGTAATTAATATTACTATAAAAATAAACTGATAAATAATTAAAATAAAAATTTAAAATAATACTCAATAAAAATTAAAATGAGATTTAAGATTTATTATTAATGTATACATGTTTAATGGTTTAAGTATTTAGAGGTCTTGTCGTTAGGAGTTTAGCGATTTATGTTTTTGGGCTTTTAGTGGTTTATAGGTTTTATATAAAAAAATAAAATAACAAAAATAAATTTATAATTTGTTATCTTTTTCATAGGTTATAACCTTTGAAAATATAATAATATTTACAATTTTTTGAAATGTGAATTCAATATTTAGTTTTTATAATATTAATAATTTTATATCATATAAATTCAATATAAATAATTTTATTGATAGATAATATAATAATGATCAAAATTTAAATTAATAAACTATAAATAAAAAGATTGATATTAATTAAAATATATTTACAATACCCAAATTTATTCAAAATTAAAGTAAAATATATTACTGGATAATAATTATTTATCTTTAAATGTTTACTTCTTTTATAAGCGTATATTTTTTTTATTAAAAATAGATTATTTAAATTATATTTATCGCACTTATACTTTTTTTGTAATAAATATTTATATAAAAATAAACCAATAATTAATTAAAATAAATATCTAAAATTATAATAAATAGAAATAAAAATTCGATTTATTAATTATTAAGTAGTATATAGAAGTTTAATTGTTTATGTTTTTAGGCATTATGGGGTTTAGGAGTTTACTAATTTAACTGTGTATGCATTTAGTGTTTTATAGTTTTTATTTAAAAAAAAAATATATAAAAAGATTTTTTTTAGATATTTTCAAAGGTTAACCTATGAAATATAATAATTTTTAAATTTTTTTCAAAAAGTGAATAAATATTTATTTATAATAATCATAATAATTATATATCATATAAATTCAATAGAAAAAATTTTATTGATAGATATTCTAATAATTATCAAAAAATAAATTAAAAATTTATTATGAATAAGATTGATATTACTTAAAATATAATATCAAAACCTAAAATGATTCAAAAGCAAAGCAAAATATATTACTTAATATTAATTATTTGTTTTTAAATTTTTATTCTTTTTATAAGCTTATCTATTTTTTGATGAAAAATAATTTTTATCAATTATATTTTTAACTCATAATTTATTTTATAATTAATATATATATAAATCAAAAACTAAAGAATCAAAATAAATTTTTTAAATTATAATGAAAACAAATAAAAATGATATTTATTAATTATTATTTAGGGTATACCAGTTTAAAGGATTATCTATATAGGGGTATCGAGATTTTCTAGTTTATTGATTTAAGTGTTTATGCATTTAGTCGTTTATACGTTTAATTTAAACAATAAAATTAAAAAAAATATATAATATTTTTATTTTTCACAAGTTAAAAGATTATAATCTTTGAAAATATAATAATTTTAAAATTTTTTTAAAAGTGAATATAATATTTAGTTATAATAGTTATTAAATATATATATATCATATAAATTCAATATAAACATTTTTATTGATAAATATTATAATAATGATAAAAAAATAATTTCATAATCTATTATTAATAAGTTAGATATCAATTAAAATATAATTACAAAACCTAAAATGATTCTGAAACAAAGCAAAATAAATTACTATATAATAATTTTTAGTTTTTAGTTTTTTTTTTCTTTTAATTAGTTTATCTATATTTTTTTGTTTAAAAATAATTTATATAAATTATATTTGTATAACTTATTCTTTAATTTGTAATTAATATTTATATAAAAATAAACATAAAAAATAATTAAAATGAATATTTAAAATTATAATGAAAAAAATGACATTTATTATTTATTATTTAGAGTATACCGGTTTAATTTAAATTATATCTGTCTCTCAAATACTTTTTTTGTAATTAATATTTCTATAAAAATAAACTAATAAATAATTAAAATAAAAATTTAAAATTATATTTAATAAAGATTAAATTGAGATTTATGATTTATTATTAATGTATACCAATTTAAAGATTTAAGTATTTAAAGATTTTGTATTTTAGGAGTTTAGAAATTTTTGTTTTTAGGCATTTAGTGGTTTATAGGTTTTAATAAAATAATGAAATAACAAAAAATTTATTTTTCATATTTTTTCAAATTTTCAAAGATTATAACATTTGAAAATATAATAATTTTAAAATTTTTAAAAAATGTTGATACAATATTTAGTAATAATAATTATTATAACAATATATAATATCAACTTAATAGAAACAATTTTATTGATAGATATTATATCAATTATCAAAAAATAAATTAATAATCTATTATTAATATGATAAGTATAAATTAAAATTTAATTACAAAAACTAAAATGATTAAAAATCGAAGTAATTTTATTACTAAATAATAATTTTTGTTTTTGAGTTTATGACTCATTTTATATGATTGTATATTTTTTTGATTACAAATAAATTATTTAAATTTTATTTGTATCACTTATAATTTATTTTGTAATTAGTATTTCAATAAATTATTTAAATTGTATTTAAGATTTATGAGTTTAAAGGATTAAGTATTTAGGGGCTTTTGTTTTTAGGAGTTTAGATGTTTAAGTGTTTTGGCATTTAGTGGTTTATAAGTTTTATTTAAACAATGATATTACAAAAAATTTATTTTTATTATTTTTTCTAATTTTTGAAGATATATCCTTTGAAAATATAATAATTTTTAAATTTTTTTCAAATGTAAATATAATATTTATTTTAATAATCTTCATAATTATAATTCATTTAAATTCAATATAAATAATTATATTGCTAGATATTATAATTATGATCAAAAAATAAATTAATAAACTATTATTAATAAAATAGTTATTATTTAAAAAGTATTTTTTTAATGTTTTGCTTTTTTTATAAATTTATATTTTTGTTATTAAAAATAAATTATTTAAATTATATTTGTCTTACTCATAATTTATTTTATAATTTATAATTCTATAATAATAAACTACTAAATAATTAAAATGAATATTTAAAATTATAATGAATATAAATAAAATTGAGATTTATTATTTATTATTTAGAGTATAACTATTTATTATTTATTATAAATATTATAGATATTAATTAAAATATAATTGCAAAACCTAAAAATATTCAAAATCCAAGTAAAATTTATTAGTAAATAATTATTTTTTTAGTTTTTGTTTCTTTTTAGAAGCTTATATTTTTTTTGATGAAAAATAAATTATTTAAATTAAATTTGTATCACTCATAATTTATTTTGTAATTAATATTTTAATAAATTATTTAAATTATATTTAAGGTTTACGAGTTTAATGGTTTAAGTATTTAGGTGCTTTTGTGTATAGGAGTTTAGAGTTTTAAGTGTTTATGCATTTAGTGGTTTATAAGTTTTATTTAAACAATGATATAGAATAAATTTATTTTTATTATTTTTTCTAATTTTTGAAAATATATCCTTTCAAGATATAATAATTTTTAAATTTTTTTTAAATGTAAATATAATATTTATTTATAATAATCTTCATAATTATAATTCATTTAAATTCAATATAAATAATTACATTGCTAGATATTATAATTATGATCAAAAATTAATTTATAAAGAATTATTAATAAAATAGTTATTATTTAAAAAGTATTTTTTAATGTTTTGCTTTTTAAATAATTTTTTAATGTATTATTTAAATCAGTAAAATATATTACTAAATAATAATTTTTTTAATGTTTTGCTTTTTTTTATAAATTTATATTTTTGTTATTAAAAATAAATTATTTAAATTATATTTGTCTTACTCATAATTTATTTTGTAATTTATAATTCTATAATAATAAACTACTAAATAATTAAAATGAATATTTAAAATTATAATGAATACAAATAAAATTAAGATTTATTATTTATTATTTATCATTTATTATTTAGGATATACCAGTTTAATGGTTTAAGTATTTAGGTGTTTTGTGGTTTAAGAGTTTAGTGATTTAATTGTTTAGACCTTTAGTGATTTATAGTTTTTTTTAAGAATGAAAAAACAAAAAATTTAATTTTTTGATTTTTTTTTAAATTTTGAAGGTTGTAACCTTTGAAAATATAATAATTTTTAATTTTTTTTAATTGTGAATATAATATTTAGTTATAATAATCTTAATAATTATATATAATGTAAACTCAATATAATTAATTTTATTGATAGATATTATAATAATGATCAATAAATAAATTAATAAACTTGTATTTATAAGAATGATATAAATTAAAATATAATTGTAAAATCTAAAATGATTCAAAATCGTAATAAGAGATATTATTAAATAATAATTTTTTATTTTTAAAATTGTGCCTCTTTTTATAAGCATTTTTTTTGGTTAAAAATAAATTATTTAAATTATATATGTCGCACTAATAATATATTTTGTAATTAATATTTCAATAAAAAAACTTATAAATAATTAAAATGAATATTTAAAATTATAATGAATACTAATAAAACTAAGATTTATGATTTATTATTTAGACTATACTAATTTAATATTTTAAGTATTTATGGGCTTTGGGGTTTAAAAGTTTAGACATTTTAGTATTTAGTCATTTAGTAGTATATAGGTTTTATATAAAAAATAAAATAACAAAAAATTTATTTTTATTATTTTTTCTCATTTTTGAAGGTTATAACCTTTGAAAATATAAAAATTTTTAAATTTTTTTTGAAAAGTGAATACAATATGAAGTTATAATAATCATAATAATTATATATAATATAAATTCAATATAAACTATTTTATTGATATTTATTATTATAATGAGCATAAAAAAGTAATAACCAATTATTAATAAGATAAATATTATTTAAAATATATTTGCAAAACCTAAAATAACTCAAAATCAAAGTGAAATATTTTACTAAATATTAATTTTAAATTTTTTAATTTTTGTATCCATTTAGCCTATATATTTTTTAATGAAAAATAAATTATTTAAATTATATTTGTCTCACTAATAATTTATTTTTTAATTTATATTTCTATAAAATTAAACTAATAAATAATTAAAACGTATATTTAAAATTATAATGAATACTAATAAAAATGAAATTTATTATTTATTATTTAGTGTATAACTTTTTAATTGTTTATGTTTTTTGTGGTTTTTGGGTTAAGGAGTTTATTGATTTATATGTTTACACATTTTCGTGTTTATAGGTTTTATTTAATCAATGAAATAACAAATAATTTATTTGTATGAATTTTCGTGATTTTCAAAGGTTATAACCTTTGAAAATATAATATTTTTTTAATAGTTCTAAAATATGTATTCAATAATTAGTTATAATAATCATAATAATTATATTCGTTGTAGATTCAATATAAAAAAATGTATTAATATATATTATAATAATGATCAAAATATAAATTAATAAACTATTATTAATAAGATAGATATTAATTAAAATATATTTGCAGAACCCAAAATAATTCAAAATCAAAGTAAATTATATTACTAAATAAAATTTTAAATTTTTGAAATTTTGTTTATTTTTATAAGCGTATTTATTTTTTCATAAAAAATAATTTATTTAAATTATATATGTCTCATCATTATTTATTTTGTAATTAATATTTCTATAAAAATAAACTAAAAAATAATTAAAATCAATATTTAAAATTATAATGAATACAAATAAAAATGAGATTTATTATTTATTATTTATGTTATATAGGTTTAATGGTTTAAGTATTGTGTAGGTTTTGAAATTTAGGAGTCTAGAGATTTAAATGTTTAGTCATTTAGTGGTTTATATGTTTTATTTAAATAATAAAATAAGAAAAAATTATTTTTGTGTTTTTTTTATCATTTTTGAAGGTTATAAACTTTGAAAAAATAATAATTTTTAAATTTTTTTCAAATGAAAATATAATATTTAGTTATAATAACTTAATAATTATAAGACATTTTAAATGAATATAAGTAATTTTATTGTTCGATATTATTAAAATGATCACATAAAATTTAATAAAATATTATTAATAAGATTGATCGCAATTAAAATATAATTGCAAAACCTATATATAATGATTCAAAATCAAAGTAAAATATATTACTAAATAATAATTTTTTGTTTTTATATTTTTACTTCTTTATATAGGATTATTTTTTTTTATTTAAAATAAATTTTTAAAATTATATTTGTCTCACTCATTATTTATTTCGTGATTGATATTTCTATAAAAAATAAACTAATAAATAATTAAAATCAATATTTAAAATTATATTGAATACAAATTAAAATGAGATTTATTATTTATTATATATGGTGTACCAATTTAATGGTTTGATTTTTTAGTGGTTTATAGGTTTTATTTATATAATAAAAATTTAAAATTCTATTTTTGATTTTTTATGTTTTTCAAAGGTTATAACCTTTGAAAATAAAATAATTTTTAAAATTTTTTTAAATGTGAATATCATGTATAATTATATTAATCTTACTAATTATATATCATATTAATTCAATATAAATAATTTTAATGATAGATATTATAATAATGATCAAAAATTAAATTAATTAACTCTTATTAATAATATTAATATTAATTAAAATATATTTACATGACACAAAATGATTCAAAATCAAATCAAAATATATTACTAAATAATAAAAATTAATTTTTAAAATTTCCTTTCTTTTTATAAGCTTATATTTTTTTTTATTTAAATAATATTTGTCTCACTTGAAATTTATTTTGTATTTAATTTTTCTAAAAAAGTAAACTATAAATAATTAAAATTATAATAAATAGAAATAAAAATGAGATTTATTATTTATTAAGTAGTATATAGCTGTTAAAAGGTTTATGTATTTATAGGTTTTGGGATTTATGAGCTTACAGATTTAATTAAGTAAGCATTTAATGATTTATAAGTTTTATTTAAAAAATGAAATAACAAAAACTTTATTTTTTTTATTTTTTCACATTTCCAAAGGTTATAACCTTTGGAAATGTTATAATTTTAAAATTTTTTTCAAAAGTGAATACAATATTTAGTTATAATAATCATTATATTTATATATCATATAAATTCAATATAAACATTTTTATTGATAAATAATCTAATAACATTGAAAAAATAACTTAATAATCTATAATTAATAAGATAGATATCAAATAAACTATATTTATAAAACCTAAAATAATTCAGAAGCAAAGCAAAATATATTATTATATAATAATTTTTTGTTTTGAATTTTTTTTTCTTTTAAAAAGTTTATCTATATTATTTTGATAAAAAATAATTTAAATAAATTATATTGGTGTAACTCATAATTTATTTTGTAATTAATATTTAGATATAAATAAACAAATAAATAATAAAATTTGAATATTTTAAATTAAATTGAAAAAAAATTGATCTATTCTTTTATATTTAGGATATTCCGATTTAATTTAATTTAGATCTGTCTCACTAATAATTTATTTTGTAATTAATATTTCTATAAAAATAAACTGATAAATAATTAAAATAAAAATTTAAAATATATTGAATAATTAAAATAATTTATTTTGTTCCTCTCTCAACTCTAGAATGATTGTAAAGCTCTAACCAAAATAATAGGAACTTTTACTTTATCTCTATTATGTCTCATCATATTTAATGTTGAATCACTGGGCTATCAAAGGTAATTTGACTCATGTACGCTAACAGACTAAACCATAGTTGTACCCCTATGTGTTGAAATAGCTAGTTGTTGAGGATGCTATTTATATTGATTATTGTAATTTCTTCTAAAATTTCTCTCATGCACACACTCAAAGCAATTTCTTTAAAACATGGTTCACCTATAAAAAAATAACAACCTTGTAGCCTATTAGAACAAACTAGCCCCAGGGTGGTTTGAGAAGGGCAAGAAGTATGGGCTCTCTTTTAATCAAGAATCAAAAAATTTATTTTATTGGCATGTCTAAGCCTTTTTTTTATATCCTTATGGATATAAAAAGTATCATTTATTTATTTTTATATTAAATGAGTTATGTATTCAAGCTCATAATACCCAAAAAGGTATAAATGAATCATATTCAAATGTATAAAAAGTTTTAATCATTGCTAAAAATATTAGTCTTGCATATTGACACTTGAGGTCACATATCAAAGGAAAAAGCCACATTGATATTTCCAATCCCAATAATTTTAGCTATAGAACATTATAAAGAGTAGTACTCGAGCTTTAACTATTTCTACGGTCATGACTTTTGCTCTTGAGAAATGTCCAAAGTTACAATCATTCCTAGTGCAATGACTTTGCATTATAAAGATAAAATACACAAGCTATGCTCATATCCAATACTATGACCCAGTATTATAGTGATTAAATATGTATTCATGATCATTCTTAGTGGCATAACAATATATTCAACAGAGAGACACAAGTTATGGCATATTCTTATCGATAAGATTTTGTGTTCTAGAGACAAAATATACAATCATGACTATTGCTAATGCTACAATAATCTAAAGGAAGAAAGAGACTGAATCCATAACTCACCCCTTGATTCATGACTTTGTGTTACATATACCAAAAGATAAATCTGTCACATTCCTAAATGTTGTGAATTTCAATTTCAATTTAACACTTAGTTAGTTGATTATAAAAGTGCAAAGCATGATATTTAGGATTTAGGGTTTATTGATTAAGTTTATAGTTTATGGTTTAAGGTTTAGCATTTAAAGTTTAGGGTTTATGGCTTTTTTTGTTTTTTTTTTAAAATACACACTTTATTTATTATTTAGGTATACAACATACAAGAGACTAAAAAGCTGACTAATTTAGGCCAGCCCACCAAATCCTATGCACTTTAATGATTCTATGCATAAAATACATAAAAAAACATAATGCATAATAATTCAAAGCGTACGAATACAACAAAAATAACCTGGCATTCCCGTACTTCAGAGTTGGCATTGAGTCATTATGCGCACTACATCCTTTCCATTCGGATTCGTTCAAGCCTTTTGGAGGAACCTGAATCATGCACCATATTAAAACTATGAAAATATAAGATTGTGGATGTGTGTGACATGCAGCATCAAGAGTTTGCCTATGTCATTGCTATGCAATGGAATACATGTAAAACTAAATACACATAAATCCACAAGTCCATATCTACGGTACTTTGTCAATTCATTCTCACCTCTGAATTCTACATTCATTTGCTCCAATGATCCTCAAAAGAGTATCTCTTGGGTTAGAATGCTTCCCCCTCGAGCTCCAAGAAGTGGTTGTATGTTGCACCTACAAAATATCAAAAAATATGCATGCATCGGTGTGCATGTGTGATGAGGTCCATCTCATAGTGTAATTATCTACGCGTACAACCAAGCTAGAAAAAGTGTAAAATTATAAAATGCTATAAAGATGGGTCTTCTACTCCCGGGAGTGTAGCATCGCCTAATGTGTATTTACAAAATGCATTAGTGGGCCTCACTTAGAGATACTCATGGGTCCAGTTGCCCTCATTGCATGCTACATAGAGAACAAACAACATTGTGTGTGTGAGTATGTCATGATCCATCTCTACAAGTACATCGTGCTTACAAAGTCAAAAATACAAATAAGACTACAAACATAAACTATAAGTTTGAATCTTTCGCTCTCGTGTGGCTAGTCTGGACTCCATTGCTTACTGGCCCTGCTTGGTGATGCTTGGGATTTTGTAGGCTCTCCAATTAATCTTGGATTACCCGCTACTCCTGTTGGGCGACGGTTGGGTGGCCCTCTATGCTGCCTGATAGGGCTAGTGGGACCCACTCCTAGCTACTCCTGGGTTTACTCCCGACCACTTTTCTCGGTCTCATCAGTTTTCTGAATGTTATCATTCCGGCTTGCTAGTGGGGCCCTCTACAAGCTGGTGGCCCATACTTCTCGCTGCTTCCAAGACTTGATGGCCCCTCTAAATGCTACACCAAAATGGACAAGAATATGTGCACGTGTGTACTGTGGTCCGTCGTTATGTGTGTGTGGTGCAGTAGTATCAGGGTTTAGAAGTTTAGTAATTTAAGTATTTAGGTATTTTGTGGTTTATAGGTTTTAATTAAATAATTAAATAACAAAAAAATTATTTTTATGATTTTTTCTCATTTTCAAGGTTATAACCATTGAAAATATTATAATTTTTAATTTTTTTTCAAATGTTAATACAATATTTATTTATAATAATTATAAAAATTAAATATCATGTAAATTCAATATAAATAATTTTATTGATCAATATTATAATACTGATCATAAAATAGATTAATAAACTATTATTAATAAGATAGATATTAATTAAATTATATTTGCAAAACATAAAACGATTTAAAATCAAAGTAAAATATATTACTAAATAATAATTTTATATTTTTAAATTTTTGATCTTTTTATGAGCTTATAAATTTTTTTGATGAAGATAAATTATTTAAATTATATTTGTCTCATTCATAATTTATTTCGCAATTAATATTTCTATAAAAATAATCTAATAAATATTAAAATGAATGTTAAAATTATAATGAATACAAATATATATGAGATTTATGATTAATTATTTAGGGTATACCAGTTTAATTGTTTAAGTATTTAGGAGTTTAGGAGTTTAAAGATTTAAGCATTTAGGCATTTAGTAGTTTATATGTTTTATTTAAATAATGGAATAACAAAAAAATTATTTTTTAAATTTTTTATCAATTTTGAATGTTATAACCTTTATAAATATAATAATTTTTTAATTTTTTTCAAATGAGAATACAATATTTAATTATAATAAACTTAATAATTATATATCATGTAAATTAAAAATAAACAATTTTATTGATAGATATTAATAAACTAAATATAAATATAAATATAATAATGATCAAAAAATAAATTAATAAACTATTATTTATTGATAGATATTTATATATTATTTATAAATACTTAAACCTTTAAAGATGGGTTAATTGATTAAGTATTTAAGGGTTTTGGTGTTTTAGGGTTTAGGAGTTTAATGATTTAAGCATTTAGGTATTTATTAGTTTATAGGTTTTATAAAACAATAAAATAACAAAAAATTTATTTTGGTTAATTTATCTCATTTTCAAAGATGATAACCTTTAAAAATATAATAATTTTTAAATTATTTTTAAATTTAAATATAATTTTTAGATATTATAATCTTTATATTTATATATCATGTAAATTCAATATAAGAAATTTTATTGATAAATATTCTAATAATGATAAAAAAAATAAATTAATAATCTATTATTAATGAGATATATATCATATAAAATATAATTACAAAACCTAAAATGATTCAGAAGCAAAGCAAAATATATTACTATATAATAATTTTTTGTTTTGAAAATTTTTTTTTTTTAAAAAGTTTATCTATAAATTTTTGATTAAAAATAATTTATATAAATTATTTTTGTCTAGCTCAATTTATTGTGTAATTAATATATTTATAAAAATAAACAAATAAATAATTAAAATGAATATTTAAAATTATAATGAAAAAAATGAGATTTATTATTTATTATTTAAAAATATATTTATTACTGGATAATAATTTTCAATTTTTTAATTTTTAATTCTTTTAGATCCGTATATTTTTTTTATTAAAAATAAATTAATAAAATTATATTTGTCGCACTCATACTTTATTTTGTAATAAATATTTCAATAAAAATAAACTAATAAATAATTAAAATAAATATTTAAATTAAAATAAATAGAAATAAAATTTAGATTTATTAATTATTAAGTAGTATATAGTTGTTTAATGGTTTATGTATTTAGGAATTATGACGTTTAGGAGTTTACAGATTTAACTGCTTATGCATTTATTAGTTTATAGGTTTTTTAAAAAAATACAATAATAAAAAATCTATTTTTATTATTTTTTGATATTTTCAAAGGTTATAACCTTTGAAAATATAATAATTTTTATATTTTTTTTAAATGTGAATACAATATTTAGTTATAATAATCATTATATTTATATATCATATAAATTCAATATAAATAATTTTATTGATAAATATTCTAATAATGATCAAAAAAAAACAAATTAATAATCTATTATTAATAAGATAGATATCAATTAAAATATAATTACAAAACCTAAAATGATTCAGAAGAAAAGCAAAATATATTACTATATAATAATTTTTTTTTGAAATTTTTTTTTCTTTTAAAAATTTTATCAATAATTTTTTGATGAAAAATACTTTATATAAATTATATTTGTCTAACTCAATTTATTTTTAAATTAATATTTATATATAAATAAAGAAATAAATAAATAAAAAGAATATTTAAAATTATAATGAAAAAAAATGAGATTTATTATTTTTTATTTAGTTATACCGGTTTAATTTAAATTAGATCCGTCTAACTAATAATTTATTTTGTATTTAATATTTCTATAAAAATAAACTGACAAATAATTAAAATAAAAATTTAAAATTATACTGAATAAAAATTAAAATGAGATTTATGATTTATTATTAATGTATACTAGTTTAATAGTTTAAGCAATTATAAGTTTTGTCGTAGGAGTTTAGCGATTTATGTTTTTAGGGTTTTAGTGATTTATAGGTTTTATATAAAAAAATAAAATAACAAAAAAAATATCTATAATTTGTTATTATTTTCATAGGTTATAAACTTTGAAAATATAATAATATTTATAATTTTTTGAAATGTGAATACAATATTTAATTTTAATATTATTAATAATTATAAATTATATAAATTCAATATAAACAATTTTATTTATAGATAATATAATAATGATCAAAAATTAAATTAATAAACTATTAATAAAAAGATAGATATAAATTAAAAAATATTTGCAAAACCCAAATTGATTCAAAATTAAAGTAAAATATATTACTAGATAATAATTTTTAATTTTTAAATTTTTGTTCTTTTAGAACCGTATATTTTTTTTATTAAAAATAGATTAATTAAATTATATTTTTCGCACTCATACTTTATAATAAATATTTCAATTAAAATAATCTAATAAATAATTAAAATGAATATTTAAAATTATAATAAATAGAAATAAAAATTAGATTTTTTAATTATTAAGTAGTATATAGTAGTTTAATTGTTTATGTATTTAGGCATTATGAGGTTTAAAATTTTACAGATTTAATTGTATATGTATTTAGTGGTTTATAAGTTTTATTTAAGAAAAAAATAAAAAAAATTATTTTTATTATTTTTTGATATCTTCAAAGATTTAACCTTTGAAAATAAATAATTTTTAAATTTTTTTTCAAAAATTGAATAAATATTTATTTATAATAATCATAATAATTATATATCATATAAATTCAATATAAACAATTTTATTGATAGATTTTCTAATAATTATCAAAAAATAAATTAAATATCTATTATGAATAAGATTGATATTTCTTAAAATATAATATCAAAACCTAAAATGATTCAAAAGAAAAGCAAAATATATTACTTAATAATAATTATTTGTTTTTAAATTGTTATTCTTTTTATAAGCTTATCTATTTTTTGATGAAAAATATTTTTAATAAATTATATTTTTAAGTCATAATTTATTTTATAATTAATATATATATAAAAATAAAAAACTAAACAATCAAAATGATTTTTTTAAATTATAATGAAAACAAATAAACATGAAATTTATTAATTATTTTTTAGTGTATACTGGTTTAAAGGATTATCTATATAGGGGTATCAGGATTTTGTAGTTTAATCATTTAAGTGTTTAGCCATTTAGTGGTGTATTGGTTTTATTTAAACAATGAAATAATAAAATTTTTTTTTTAATTTATTCACTTTTTCAAAGGTAACCTTTGAAAATGTGATAATTTTAAAATTTTTTTCAAAAGTGAATATAATATTTAGTCATAATAATCATTATATTTATATATCATATAAATTCAATATAAACATTCTTTTTGATAAATATTCTAATATTGAGCTAAAAATAAATTAATAATCTATTATTGATAAGATAGATATCATTTAATATATAATAATAAATATTAAAATAATGAAGAATAAAACCAAAATATATTACTATATAATAATTTTTTGTTTTGAAATTTTTTTTTCTTTTATAAAGTTTATTTATAATTTTATGATGAAAAATAATTTATATAAATTATATTTGTGTAACTCATAATTTATTTTGTAATTAATAATTATATAAAAATATACAAATAAATAATTAAAATGAAAATTTAAAATTATAATGAAAAAAAATGATTTTTTTTATTTATTATTTAGGGTATACCGGTCTAATTTAAATTAGATCTGTCTTACTTGTAATTAATATTTATATAAAAATAAACTGAAAATTAATTAAAATAAAAATTTAAAATTATACTGAATAAAAATTAAAATGATATTTATGATTTATTATTAAAGTATACTAGTTTAATAATTTGAGTATTTAGAGTTTTTGTCTTTTAGGAGTTTGGCGATTTAGGTTTTTAGGCATTTAGTGGTTTAAAGGTTTTATTAAAACAATAAAATATCAAAAAAAAATTTTATAATTTTTTCTCATTTTCAAAGGTTATAACCTTTGAAAATATAATAATATTAAATATTTTTTGAAATGTGAATATTATATTTAATTATAATAATATTAATAATTATATATGATATAAATTCAATATAAATAATTTTATTGATAGATATTATAATAATGTTCAAAAATTAAATTAATAAACTATTAATAATAAGATATATATTTATTAAAAAATATTTACAAAACCCAAATTGATTCAAAATTAAAGTAAAATATATTACTGGATAATAATTTTTAATTTTTAAATTTTTACTTCTTTTATAAGCATATATATATTTTTTGATTAAATAAAAATTATTTAAATTATATTTGTCGCACTCATAATTTATTTTATAATAGATATTTCTATAAAAATAAACTAATAAATAAATAAAATGAATATATAAACTATAATAAATAGAAATTAAAATTAGATTTATTAATTATTATGTGATATATAACAGTTTAATGGTTTATGTATTTAGGTATTACTAGGTTTAGGTGTTTACTGATTTAATTGGCTATGCATTTAGTGGTTAATAGGTTTTATTTAAAAAATAAAATAACAAAACATTTATTTTTATTATTTTTTGATATTTTCAAAGGTTATAACGTTTGAAAATATAATAAATTTGAAATTTTTTTCAAAAGTGAATTCAATTTTTAGTTATAATAATCATTATATTTATATTTCATATAAATTCAATATAAATAATCTTATTGATAAATATTCTAATAATTATCAAAAAATAAAATAATAATCTATTATTAATAAGATAAATATCAATTAAAATATAATTACAAAACATAAAATGATTCATAAGCAAAGCAAAATATATTACTATATAATAATTTTTTGTTTTGAAATTTTTTTTATTTTAAAAAGTTTATCTATATTTTTTTGATTAAAATTAATTTACATTAATTATATTTATATACTCATAATTTATTTTTTAATTAATATTTATATAATAATTAAAAATTAATAATTAAAATGATTATTTAAAATTATAATGAAAAAAAATGAGATTTATTATTTATTATTTAGTGTATATCGGTTTATTTTAAGTTATATCTGTCTCACTAATAATTTATTTAGTAATTAATATTTCTATAAAAATAAACTGATAAATAATTAAAATAAAAATTTAAGATTATACTAAATAAAAATTAAAAAGAGATTTATTATTTATTATTAATGTATACCAGTTTAATAGTTTAATTATTTTAGGTTTTATCATTTAAAAGTTTAGCGATATATGTTTTTAGGCATTTAGTGATTTATAGGTTTTATTTAAACAATAAAATAACAAAAAAAATTTGTAATTTTTTCTAATTTTCAAATGTTATAATCTTTGACAGTTTAATAATATTTAAATATTTTTTAAAATTTGAATACAATATTTTGTTATAATAATTTTAATAATTCTATATCATATAAAATAAATATAAAAAATTTTATTGATAGATATTATAATAATGATCAAAAATTAAATTAATAAACTATTTATAATAAGATAGATATTAATTAAAAAATATTTACATAACCCAAATTGATTCAAAATTAAAGTAAATTATATTAGTTGATAATAATTTTTAATTTTTAATAATACTTCTTTTAAAAGCGTATATATATTTTTTGATTAATAAAAAATTATTTAAATTATGTGTTAAACTCATAATTTAATTTGTAATAAAAATTTCTATAAAAATAAACTAATAAATAATTAAAATGAATATTTAAAATAATAATAAATTGAAATAAAAATTCAATTTATTAATTATTAAGAAGTATATAGTGGTTTAATGGTTTATGTATTTAGGAATTACATGGTTTAAGAGTTTGCTGATATAATTGTGTATGCATTTAGTGGTTTATAGGTTTTATTTTAAAAATAAAATAACAAAAAATTTATCTTTATTATTTTTTCATATTTCCAAAGGTAACCTTATGAAATATAATAATTTTTAAATTTTTTTCAAAAGTGAATTCAATATTTAGTTATAATAATCATTATATTTATATATCATATAAATTCAATATAAACAATTTTATTGATAAATATTCTAATAATGATCAAAAATAAATTAATAAACAATTATTAATAAGATAGATATCAATTAAAATAAAATTACAAAATCTAAAATGATTCAAAAGGAGAGCAAAATATATTACTAAATAATAAATTTTTGTTTTAAAATTTTTTATTCTTTTTATAAGTTTATCTATATCTTTCGATGAAAAATAATTTATATAAATTATATTTCTCTAAGTCATAATTTATTTTGTAATTAATATATATATAAAAATAAATGAATAAATAATTAAAATGAATATTATAAATTAAAATGAAAAAAAAATATTGAGATTTATTATTAATTATTTAGGGTATACTAGTTTAAAAAAAATATCTTTTTAGGATTTTAGAGATTTAGGAGTTATTGATTTAAATGTTTAGGAATTTAGTGGTTTATAGGATTTAATTAAAACAATGAAATAACAAAAAAAATTATTTTTTATATTTTCTCACATTTTCAAAGGTTATAACCTTTGAAAATATAATAATTTTAAAATTTTTTAAAAATGTGAATACAATATTTTGTAATAATAATCATTATAATTATATATAATCTAAACAAAATATAAAGAATTTAATTGATAGATATTAAATCAATTATCAAAAATAAATTAATATTCTATTATTAATATGATAGATATAAATTAAAATATAATTGCAAAAGCTAAAATTATTCAAAATCAAAGTAAAATTTATTACTAAATAATAATTTTTGTTTTTTAGTTTTTGCTTCTTTTTATAAGCATATATATTTTTTTGATGAAAAATAAATTATTTAAATTAAATTTGGATACCTCATAATTTATTTTTTTTAATATTTTAATAAATTATTTAAATTATAATTAAGGTTTACGAGTTTAAAGATTTTAGTATTTAGGGGCTTTTGTGTTAAGGAGTTTAGAGATTTAAGTGATTAGGGATTTAGTGGTTTATAAGTTTTATTAAAACAATGATATAACATAAAATTTATTTTTATTTATTTTTCTAATTTTTGAAGGTTATATCATTTGAAAATATAATAATTTTTAAATTTTTTTAAAATGTAAATATAATATTTATTTATAATATATTTCATAAATATAAGTCATTTAAATTCAATATAAATAATTACATTGCTAAATATTATAATAATGATCAAAAAATAAATTAATAAACTATTATTAATAAAATAAATATTTTTTAAAAAGTATTAGCAAAATCTAAATTTATTCAAATCAAAGTAAAATATATTACTATATAATAAGTTTTTTTAAAGTTTTGCTTTTTTTATAAGTTTATATTTTTGTTATTAAAAATAAATTATTTAAATTATAGTTGTCTTACTCATAATTTATTTTGTAATTTATAATTCTATAATAATAAACTAATAAATAATTAAAATGAATATTTAAAATTATAAAGAATACAAATAAAATTGAGATATATTATTTATTATTCAGGATATACCGGTTTAATGGTTTAAGTATTTAGGTGTTTTGGGGTTTAGGAGTTTAGTGATTTAGTTGTTTAGACCTTTAGTGATTTATAGTTTTTATTTAATGATTGAAAAAACAAAAAATTTAATTTTTTGATTTTTTTTTAATTTTTGAAGGTTATAACCTTTGAAAATATAATAATTTTTACATTTTTTAAATGTGAAAATAATAATTAGTTATAATAATTTTAATAATTATATATAATGTAAACTCAATATAAATAATTTTATTGATAGATATTATAATAATGATCAATAAATAAATTAATAAACTAGTATTTATAAGAATGATTTAAATTAAAATATAATTGTAAAATCTAAAATGATTCAAAATCAAAATAAGATATATTACTAAATAATAATTATTTATTTTTAAAAATTTGCCTTATTTATTAGCTTTTTTTTTAATGAAAAATAAATTATTTAAATTATATACGTCGCACGAATAATTTATTTTGTAATTAATATTTCTATAAAAATAAACTGATAAATAATTAAAATGTTAATTTAAAATTATAATGAATACTAATAAAATTAGATTTATGATTTATTATTTGGACTATACTAATTTAATGTTTTAAGTATTTATGGGCTTTGGGGTTTAGGAGTTTAGTCATTTTAGAATTTAGTCATTTAGTAGTTTATAGGTTTTATATAAAAAATAAAATAACAAAAAAATTATTTTTGTTATTTATTCTCATTTTTTAATGTTATAACCTTTGAAAATATAATAATTTTTAAATTTTTTTTGAAAAGTGAATACAATATGAATTTATAATAATCATAATAATTATATATCATATAAATTCAAAATAAACTATTTTATTGATATTTATTATAATAATGACCATGAAAAAGTTATAACCAATTATTAATAAGATATATATTGTTTAATATATATTTGCAAAACCTAAAATGACTCAAAATCAAAGTGAAATATTTTATTAAATATTAATTTTAGATTTTTAAATTTTTGTATCCATTTATAAGCCTATATTTTTTTTGATGAAAAATAAAATATTTAAATTATATTTGTCTCACTAATAATTTATTTTTTAATTTATATTTCTATTAAATTAAACTAATAAATAATTAAAATGTATATTTAAAATTATAATGAATACTAAAAAAATGAGATTTATGATTTATTATTTTGGGTATAACTATTTTATTGTTTAAGTTTTTTGTGGTTTTAGAGTTAATGAGTTTCTTGATTTATATCTTTACAAATTTAGGTGTTTATAGGTTTTATTTATTCAATGAAATAACAAAATATTTATTTTTATGAATTTTCGTGATTTTCAAATGTTATAACCTTTAAAAATATAATAATTTTTTAAAAGTTATAAAATATGAATACAATACTTAGTGATAATAAACTTAAAAATATATTTGTTGTAAATTCAATATAAAGAAATTTATTAATATATATTATTATAATGATCAAAGAATAAAATAATAAACTATTATTAATAAGATAGATATTAATTAAAATATATTTGCAGAAAACAAAATAATTCAAAATCAAAGTAAATTATATTACTAAATAAAATTTTAAATTTTTGAAATTTTGTTTATTTTTATAAGCTTTTTTTTTCATAAAAAATAATTTTTTTAAATTATATAAGTCGCACTCATTATTTAATTTGTAATTAATATTTTTATAAAAATAAACTAAAAAATAATTAAAATGAATATTTAAAATTATAATAAATACAAATAAAAATGAGATTTATTATTTATTATTTAGGTTATATAGGTTTAATGGTTTAAGTATTTAGGGGATTTTGGTGTTTAGGAGTCTAGAGATTTAAATGTTTAGGCATTAGTGGTTTATAAGTTTTATTTAAATAATAAAATAATAAAAAAATTATTTTTGTGATTTTTTATCATTTCTGAAGGTTATAACCTTTGAAAATATAATAATTTTTAAATTTTTTTCAAATGTAAATACAATATTTAGTTATAAAAATCTTAATAATTATAAGACATTTAAATTGAATATAAGTAATTTTATTGTCGGATATTATAAAAATGATCAAATAATAAATTAATACACTTTTATTAATAAGATTAATAGCAATTAAAATATAATTGCAAAACCTATATATAATGATTCAAAATCTAAGTAAAATATATTACTAAATAATACTTTTTTGTTTTTAGATTTTTACTTCTTTTTAAAAGCTTATATTTTTTTTGATTAAAAATAAATTATTAAAATTATATTTGCCTTACTCATTATTTAGTTTGTAATTAATATTTCTATAAAAAATAAACTAATAAATAATTAAAATTAATATTTAAAATTATAATGAATACAAATTAAAATGAGATTTATGATTTATTATATGTGTATACCAGTTTATTGGTTTGATTATTTAGGAGTTTTGTCGTTTAAAAGTTTATCAATTTATATTTTTAGGCATTTAGTGGTTTATAGGTTTTATTTATATAATAAAAATAAAATTTTTTTTTTCAGATTTTTTTTGATTTCCAAGGTTATAACGATTAAAAATAAATTAATATTTAAAATTTTTGGAAATGTGAATATAATATTTAGTTATAATAATCAGAATATTTATATATCATATAAATTCAATATAAACAATTTTTTTGATAGATATTCAAATAATTATCAAAAAATAAAGTAAAAATCTATTATGAATAGGATTGATATTACTTAAAATATAATATCAAACCCTAAAATGATTCAAAATCAATGAATAATATATTACTAAATAATAATTATTTGTTTTTAAATTTTTATAAATTTAAAAACTAAACAATTTAATTTAATAATTTTTTGATAAAAAATAATTTTTATCAATTATATTTTTAACTGAAAATTTAATTTATAATTAATACATATATAAAAATGAAAAACTAAACAATCAAAATGAATTTTTTAAATTATAATGAAAACAAATAAAAATGATATTTATTAATTATTATCTAGGGTATACCGATTTAAAGGATTATCTATATAGAGGTATCGAAATTTTGTAGTTTAGTGATTTAATGCTTTGGCATTTAGTGGTGTATAGGTTTTATTTAAACAATAGAATAACAAAGAAAAAATATTTTTTTTTAATTTTTCACATTTTCAAAGGTTATAACCTTTGAAAATATAATAATTTTAAATTTTTTTTCAAAAGAGAATAAAATATTTAGTTATAATAATCATTATATTTATATATCATATAAATTTAATATAAACATTTTTATTGATAAATATTCTAATAATGATGAAAAAATAAGTTAATTGTCTATTATTAATAAGATAGATATCAATTAAAATATAATTATAAAACATAAAATGATTCAAAAGCAAAGCAAAATATATTACTATACAAAAATTTTTTGTTTTGAAATTTTTTTTTCTTTTAAAAAGTTTATCTATAATTTTTTGATGAAAATTAATTTATATAAATTATATCTGTGTAACTCATAAATTATTTTGTAATTAATATTTATATATAAATAAACAAATAAATAATTAAAATGAATATTTAAAATTATAATGAAAAAAAATAAGATTTATTATTTATTATTTAGAAATACCTATTTAATTTAAATTAGATCTGCCTCACTAATAATTTATTTTATAATTTATGTTTCTATAAAAGTAAACTGATAAATAATTAAAATAAAATTTTAAAATTATACTGAATAAAAATTAATATGAGATTTATTATTTATTATTAATGTATACCAGTTTAATGGTTTAAGTATTTAGAGGTTTTTCATTTAGTAGTTTAGCAATTTATGTTTTTAGGCTTTTAGTGGTTTATAGGTTATATTTAAAAAATAAAATAACAAAAAATATATATTTATTATTTTTTGATATTTTCAAAGGTTATAACCTTTCAAAATATAATTATTTTTAAATTTTTTTAAAAAGTGAATACAATTTTTAGTTATAATAATCATTATATTTATATATCATATAAATTCAATATAAACAATTTTATTGATAAATATTCTAATAATGATCAAAGAATAAATTAATAATCTATTATTAATAAGATGGATATCAATTAATATATAATTACAAAATCTAAATGATTCAGAAGCAAAGCAAAATATATTACTATATAATAATTTTTTGCTATAATTTTTTTTTTCTTTTAAAAAGTTTTTTTATAATTTTTTGATTAAAAACAATTTATATAAATTATATTTGTCTAACTCAATTTATTTTGTAATTAATATTTATATATAAATAAACAAATAAATAATTAAAATGAATATTTAAAATTATAATGAAAAAAAATGAGATTTATTATTTATTATTTCGGGATACCGGTTTAATTTAAAATAGATATGTCTCACAAATAATTTATTTTGTAATTAATATTTCTATAAAATAAATTGATAAATGATTAAAATTAAAATTTAAAATTATACTGAATAAAATTTAAATGAGATTTAGGATTTATTATTAATGTATACTAGTTTAATGATTTAAGTATTTAGAGGTTTTGTCGTTAGGAGTTTAGCAATTTATGTTTTTAGTCTTTTAGTGGGTTATAGGTTTTATTTAAAAAAATAAAATAACAAAAAAATTTCTATAATTTTTTATAATTTTCATAGGTTATGACATTTGAAAATTTAATAATATTTTAAATTTTTTGAAATTTTAATACAATATTTTGTTATAATAATATTGATAATTATATATAATTTAAATTTAATATAAATAATTTTATTGATAGATATTATAATAATGATCAAAAATTAAATTTATAAACTATTAATATTAAGATAGATATTAATTAAAAAATTTTACAAAACCCAAATTTATTCAAAATTAAAGTAAAATATATTACTTGATAATAATTTTTAATTTTAAAATTTATACTTCTTTTATAAGCGTATATTTTTTTATTAAAAATAAATTAATTAAATTATATTTGTCGCACTCATACTTTATTTGTGAATTAATATTTCTATAAAAATAAACTAATAAATATTTAAAAAGAATATTTAAAATTATAATAAAGAAATAAAAGTTAGATTTATTAATTATTAAGTAGTATATAGCATTTTTATAATTTATGTATTTAGCATTACGTGGTTTAAAAGTTTACTAATTTACATATTTTTATATCATATATATTAAATATAAATATTTTTTGATAAATG
>JAREIK010009469.1:0-33034 GCA_029783825.1 Sapria himalayana
TAATAAGAAAAAAAAGAATATTAAGAAGAAAAAAAAGAATAAAAAGAATAAAGATAAAAAGAATAAGAGAATAGTAAGTATAAATATAATAATAAGCATAAAAAGAATATGAAGAATAAAAAGAATAAAAATAATAAGAAAACAAGATGAATAAGAAGAATAATAAGAATAAGAAGAATAAGAATAATAAAAAGAATAAGAGACTAGATGATACAAGAATACCAGGAATAAAAGAATAAGAATAAACCTAAATATTAGAAGAAAACAGAATAAGTAGAATAAGAAAAAAAGAATAGCAGAAAAAAGAAGATTAAAAGAATAAGAAGAATAAGAAAAATAAGAAGATAAAAAAAATAAGAGAATAGAAAAATAGAGAATAAGAAAAACAAGAAGAATAAGGAAAATCGAATAATAAGAAAAATAAGAAGAATAAGAAAGAAAAAGAAGGAATAAGATGATAATAAGAAAAGAGAATAATAAGATTAATAATAAGAACAATAAGAAGAATGAGAAGAATAAGAAAAATAATAAGGAAAAAAGATTTAAAAAATATAGTTTAAGAAGAATAGAAGATAGAGAAAAAAGAAGAATAAGAAGCAAAAAAAGAATAAGAAGAATAAAAAGAATAAGAAATAGTTGAATATCAAGAATAACATGAATAAGCAGATAAGAATAAAAAATAATAAGAATAATTAGAAAAATATTAGAATAGGAAGAATAAGAAAAAAATAAGAATAAGAGGAATAAAATAATAAAAGAATATAGAAGAATAAGAAGAATAATAACAATAAGAAGAATAAAAATCAGAAGAAGATAAGAATAAATAAATAAGAAGAATAACAAGAATACTACAAAAAGAAGAATAAGAAGAATAAATAAAAAAAAGAAATAAAAAAGATAAGAAGAATAGGGATGAATAAGATGTATAATAAGATTCTGAAGAAAAGAATAATAAGAAGAATAAGAAGAATAAGAAGAAAAAATATAAAGAAAAATGAAGATTAAGAAGAAAAAGAAGAATAAAAAGACTATTAACAATAAAAAGAATAAGAAGAATAGGAAGAATAAAAATAATATGAAGCATAAGAAGAATAAGAAGAATGAAATAATACGAACCATGAAAAGATAAGAAGAATAAGTAGGATAATAAGAATAAGAGAATAAGATGAATAAGAAGAAAAGACGAAAAAGAAGAATAAGAAGAATACCAAGAATACCATGAATAAGAATATTAAGATTAAACGAGAATAATTAGAAGAAAAAGTAGAAAAAGTAGAATAAGAAGAATAGACAATAAGAGAAAGAAAAATAAAAGAATAGAAGAATAAGAAAAAATAGAAGAATAATAAAATTAGAAGATAAGCAAAATAAGAAGAATAAAAAAAATAGAAGAGAATAAGAAGAATAAAAATAAGAAGAATAAGATGAATATAAGAATAAGAGAAAAATAAGAGTAATAAGAATAAAAAAAAGAAGAATGAGATGAATAAGAAGATAATAAAGAAAAAAAGATTTAAAAAATATAGTTTAAGAAGAAGAATAAGAAGCAAAAGAAGAATAAGAAGAATAAAAGAATAAGAAAATAGATGAATATCAAGAATAACATGAATAAGTAGAATAAGAATAATTAGAAAAATATATAATAGGAGAATAAGAAAAATAGAAGAATAAGAGGAATAAAATTAAAAGAATTAAGAAGACAAAGAAGAATAATAATAATGAGAAGAATAAAAATTATAAGAGATAAGAATAATATGAATTAGAAGAATAACAAGAATACCATGAAAAAGAAGAAAAAAGAATAAGAAGAATAATAAAAATAAGATGAAAAAGAAGAATAGGATGAATAAGACGCATAATAAGATTATGAAGAAAGAAAAATAAGAAAAATAAGATGAATAAGAAGTTTAAAAATAATAAAAATAAAAAGAAAAGTAAGAAAAGTAAGAAAAATAAGAAGCATAAGAAGAATAAGAAGAATAAGAAGAATAAAGTGGAATAAGAAAAAGTAGAGTAGGGAAAAATAAGAGAATAAAAAGAACAAGATTAATTATAAAAATTAGATGAATAAGATGAATTAGTAATAATAAATTTAAAATAATTAGAATAATAAGAATAAGAGAAGAATAAGAAGAATACCAAGAACGAAAAGTTTAAGAAAAATTAAAAGAATAAGAAGAATAAGAAGAATAAGAAGAATAAGATGTATAAGAAGTATAAGAAGTATAAGAGAATATGAAGAATAACAAGAAGAATAAGAATAAGAATAAAAGAAGAGTAAAAAAAGAAGTATAGAAGAATAAGAAGAATAAAAAAAATAAGAAGAATAAGAAGTGAAAAAGAATTAGATGAATAATATGAATAAGAATAATAAGAAGGATAATAAGAATAAGAATAATAAGCATAAAAATAAGATTAAGAAAAATAAGAAGAATAGACGATACGAAGAATAAGAAGAAAATAAAAAAAAGAAGAATAAAAATAATAAGAAGCATAGGAAGAATAGAAGAATAAAAAGAAGAAGAAGAAGAATAATAATAATAATAATAAATAATAATAATAATAAAAGAAATATAAGAATAATATGAATTATTAATATAAGTAGAATAAGAGAATAAGATGTATAATAAGAATAAGAAAAAAAGAAAAATTAGAAGAGTAAGAAGAATTATAAAAATAAGAAGAATAATAAGAATTATAAGAATAAGAAGAATAGGAATAATAAGAGAATAAGAAGAATAAGAACATAAAGAAGAATAATAAAAAATAAAAATAAGAAGAATTAGTAGAGTAAGATAATAAAAAATAAAAAGGATAAGAAAAATAAGAAGAATAAGATTAATAAGAAGAATAAGAAGATAAGAAGAATAAGAAGAATAAGAAGAATAAACATAATAAAAAGAATAAGAAGAATAAAAATATTAAGAATAGAATAATAAGAATAATAAAAAGAATACTAAGAATAAAAGAAAACAAAGTATTAAAAGAATAAGAAGAATAAGAAGATAAGAAGAATAAAAAGAATAAAGAGAATGATAATAAAAGTAGAGTAGGGAGAATAAGAAGATTAAAATAACAAGATTAATTATAAAAATTAAATGAATGAGATGAATAAAATGAATAATAAGAATTAGTAGATAATAATCAAAATAATAAGAATAAAGAGAAGAATAAGAAGAATACCAAGAATGAAAAGTTTAAAAAAAATTAAAAGAATAAGTAGAATAAGCGAATAAGTAGAATAAGAAGAATAAGAATAATAAGAGAATAAGAAGAATAAGAAGAATAAGAATAGATAAAAAGAAGAATAAAAAAAATAAGAAGCATAAGAAGAATAAGAAGAATACTAAAAATAAGAAGAATATGATTTTCGAATAATAAAAAGAATATTAAGAATAAGAATAATAAGAAGAATTAGAAGATTAGAATAATAAGAAGAATAAGAATAATAACAATAATAAGAAGTATAAGACGACTAAGAAGAAAAAAAAAATATGAAGAAACATAAGAATAAAAAATAATATGATGCATAGGAAGAATTAGAAGAATAAAAAGAAGAAGAATAGGAAGAAGAAGATGATGATGAGGAATAAGAAGATAAAATAATTATAAAAATAAGTATAATAAGATTAATGAGAATAATAAGAAGAATATTAAGATTAATAAGAATAGACATTAAGTAGAATTAGAAGAATAAGAAGAATAAGAAGTAAGAAGAATAGTACGAATAAATGAATAACAAGAATAAAAAGATTAAAAAGAATAAAAAGAATTAGTAGAATACGAAGAATAAAAAGATAAAAAGAAAATAATTAAAGGAGAATAAGAAGATAAGAAAAATAAGATGAATAATAATAATAATAAGTGAATAGCAAGAAAACTAGGAATAAGAAGCATAAATAATAAGAAGGATAAGAAGTATAAGAAGTATAAGAATAATAAGAAGAATATAAAGAATAAAAAGAATAAGTAGAAAAAAAAAAAAACTAAGAATAAGAAGAATAAGATGAATATGAATATATGAAAATTTTGAAGAATTAGATATAAAAAGAATAACAGTATAGGACAATAATAAATATAGAAGAATAAAAAGAAAAGAAAAATAAGAAGAATAAGAATAATTATATGAATAAGAAGAATAGAAGAATAAGAAGAATAACGAATAGAAGAATAGAAGCATAAGAGGAATAAGAAAAATAAAAAAAAATAAGAAGAATAAGAAGAGTAAGAAGAATAAGAATAATAAGAATAATAAGAATAATAAGAATAATAATAGAATAAGAGAATAAAAAGAATAAGAAGAATAAGAAAAATAAGAAAAATAAGAAAAATAAGAATAAATAAGAAGAATAAGAAGAAGAAGAAGCATAAAAAAAATAAAAATAATAAGAAGCATAAAAAGAATAAGAAGAATAAATATAATAAAAGAATAAGTAGAATGAGAAGAATAATAAAAATAAGAATAATAAAAAGAATAAGATGAATTTTAAAAATTAGTAGAATAGATGAATAAGATGAATAAGAAGAATAAGAAGAACAAGTAGATAATTCTATTAATGAGAAAAGAACAATAAGAAGTATGAGAAGAATAAGAATTATACCAAGAATAAAAATATTAAAAATAATAAAAAGAATAAGATGAATAAGAAGAATAAGAAGAATAAAAAAGAGTAAGAAGCATAAGCACAATAAGAAGAAAAATAAGAATAATAGAACATGATGAATACCCAGAATACCATGAAAAGAAGAATAAGAATAAAGGAGAATATTAGAAGAATAAGTAGAATAAAAGAATATGAAGAAAAAAAGAATAAGAGAAAAATGAAGTATACAAAAAGAATAAGAAGAATAAAAAATAAGAAGAATAATAAAAATAAGAAGAATAAGAAGAATTAGAAAAATAGATGTATAAGATGAATAAGATGAATAATAAGATTAATAAGAATAAGAAGAATTAGAAGAATGAGAAGAATAAGAAGAATACCATGTATAAAAAGATTAAAAAGAAAATAAATAGAATAAGAAGAATAATAAGAAACGAAGAATAAGAAGAATAAAAATAATATTAAGAATAAAAAGAATAAGTAGAAAAAAAAGAATAAGAAGCAAAGAAGAATAAGAAGAATAAAAAGAATTAGAAAATAGATGAATATCAAGAATACCATGAATAAGTAGATTAAGAATACTGATAATAATTAGAAGAATAAATAGAATAAGATGAATAAGAAGAAAGAAGCATAAGAGGAATAAAAGAATAAAAGAATTAAGAAGAATAAAAAGAATATAAGAATAATAAGAATAAGAAAATTAGAAGAATAGAAGAATTAGAAGAATAATAAGAATAAATAGAATTAGAAAGTAGATGAATATCAAGAATACCATGAATAAGTAGATTAAGAATAATGAGAATAATTAGAAGAATAATAGAATAAGAAGAATAAGAAGAAAAGAAGAATAAGAGGAATAAAAGAATAAAGAATTAAGAAGAATAAAAAGAATAATAAGAATAAGAAAATTACAAGAATTAGAAGAATAAGAAAAATAAGAAAATAAGAAGAATAAATAGAATTAGAAGAATAATAAGAATAGGAATAATAATTTGAATAAAAAGAATAAGAAAAATTAGAAGAATTAGAAGAATAAGAAGAATAACAATAATAGGATGAATAAAAGTATAAGAATAAAAAGAAGAATATGAAGAATAAGTAAAATAAGAAGAATAAAAAGAATTTTTAGAAAAAGAAGAATATGCAAAATAAGAAGAATAAAAAGTATACGAAGAATAAGAATAATTACAAGAATTATAAAAATAAGAAGAATAAGAAGAAGTTTACATGAGAGAGAGAAAGTGGGGTATTCTAAAGAGAAAAAACTCCTAATCATGCCAGAAAGGGGTGGAAAATCTTGCTGGAAAATGGAGAAAAATGATTATTTTGATCATAAGAAATCATTTTTTAACATTCATTATCCAACAGCATCCCCTAATAATCATCCATTGATAAAAAATGAGGATCCTACGATTTATTTTTTCCCTGAAGACATCAATACTCTCAGAAGCTCACAAGTTTTCTCTCATCGATAAATTTTCTCATGCTCGGCCATGCATTGATGAAATAAGAAATTTATTCTCCTCGCTCAAGCTTAAAGGATTGATTAAGCTGGCATTGATAGACAGTAAGCATGTCCTGGTGCATCTCTTCGTAGAAGAAGATTTTCTTCATCTGTGACTAAAGATTAATTATAATGTAAAGGACTACCTTATGAGGACATTCAAATGGACAGCAAGCTTTAACACGAAGTAAGAACCCCCACTTACTTAGGTATGGTTTCTTCTGCCCTTATTGCCTATACATTTCTTCTACAAAACATCTTTCTACTTCATCTCTAATCTCATTGGGAAACCCTTATTGATGGATGGCTCCGCTACTAACCTCCCTCGACCAAGTGTTGCACAAGTATGCATAGAGGTTAATATCCATCTCCCTTTCTCTCAATGGATATGGATTGGTCAGAATAAAAATCAAGGTTTCTAGCAACCTTTTACTCCCAAGGCCTTCCCTAGTTATTGTAATCAATGCAAAAAGAGAGGAAATAACTCAGAAAAATACATTGTAAATATAAAGAGGGTAGAACATAAGATTTGGGTTAGAAAAGAGGAGGCTAGATAGGAGGAAACTAACGCAGAGGATGAATAGAACACTATACAAACAACATATTCTCCAAAAAAATGCTTCCCAAAACAAAAATATAACAGAATAGGAAAGAATTAGACTTATGATCAATAGAATATAGGAACTAGTTATTAGAACTAGGAATGTTAAAATAAACATAAGAAGAAAGAAAACTCAGAGAGTTGGTTCACTGGATCAAATTTTGGTTCAGACTCTAAATCAATAAAAGATGTAATAATATAATAACTAAAACAGAAACCCTTAGGGAAAATCATTCCATAGATGATTAGAAATTGAAAAAAAAAATGGAGATAGGAAATAGAGATAAGGCACTAGAAGATTTAAAAATTATAAGCTTACAAATGGATAAATTATTTAAAGTAGGGAATCTTGTTAAAACCCAACCTAATCACATAAAAAAACAAGAAACATACAAAAACACTTTATTAAAACTAATGAATTACAAAATAAATCAAGGGCTCAATCAAAACTAGTTATAATGCATAAATACTTATCTGGATTATTCGGGGTATAACTAACTCCCCCTCACTAAATAGATTAATTTAAATGATAAAAATTCATAAAATCTTCCTATTAATGATTCTTGAACCTATGGTGGGTATAGATCAATTATAAAGCTTCAAAGAAAGTTAGGATATAAAAATGCTATATCTAAAAAAATTAGTAAAATCTGGCTATGTGGAATAACTTGGATATAAATAATAGAAGAAAAAGATAAAATTATTAACCTTAGTTTAGGTAAAAACATAGACAGAATTATATCAATCGTATATGCTAGTAACTTGAGAAATAAAAGAAAAGAGATATGGAAAAATGGAAGAAATATCAAATAAGAATTTACCATGGATAATAGGAAGAAGCTTCAACACTATAAAGAATTCATTAGAGTAAAAAAGGAGGTAGACCAATAAATACACAAGCTAGTGATCAATTCAATAAGATGATATCTAAGACCAAATTATTAGAAATAGACTTCTTGGGCTCAAAATATACATGGACAAATAACCACAAAAAGAAAGGAATTATCTGGTCAAGACTAGACATGATGTCTCCTCAACTCTAAGTGGATGACACTTTTGGTAATATAGGCATTAAACACTTGAACAGTACTTGATCAGATCATAATCCTTTACTTATCACCCCTCAAAAAAGAAATGAATAGATTATCATTTAATTTTCAAAATATGTGGTGCTTACACGAAGAATTTTTGGACACGATCAAAGAGTCATGGAAGTCCCACTTAAAGGTAATCCAGCAAAGATTTTTCTCAGGTAAATTATATAGACTATGCTCATGTTTATCGGATTGGAACACAAAAAAATATTGAAACATTAATAAAATCATTCAAGATATGGAACAAAAATAGATGAACTAGAAAATGAACATGACAAAAATCATAACGCGAACAATCTCAAGTCTCTTCACAAAGCCCAAGGTGAATTCAAATTAAAATTACACATGGAGGTCTTCCTGAAACAAAGATCGAAAACAAAATGGTTAAAAGAGGGGGGGTCTAGATACTAAGTTTTTTCAGCAAATCACTAGAATAAAAAAAATCAAAAACACAAGATAAAAGGAATTAGAAATAAGGAAGCTCATGGGTAGAAAATAAAAAAGACATAAAGGAAACATTAAAAAAATTTACAATTACTATTATGCAAAAACAATGAACAAACAAGTCATAACCTTTTACAAAACATAAATAAAATTATTAATGAAGAAAATAATAAAATTGTAATGGAATTTCTGGATGAAATAGAAAATTAAAAATATAATATTTAGTTTAATATAAACAGTGTTGCAGGACTAGATGGATGGAACAATGTGTTTTTTTCAAGTATGCTGGGGCATAATTAAAATAGACCTTCCTCAGGCCATACACTGGTTCTTTTGTGGGGCTGAATTAAATAAAAATGGTCACTTACACACATAATTTTAAAAATGAAAAAGAAAATCCTCAAAAGGGAGAAGACTATCATCTAATTAACCTATGCAACTCTACATATAAAATCCTAGCCAAATTAATGCAAAGCAGATTAAGTCTTTTCCTCCCAAAAATCATCTCTAAGGAACAAACATGCTTCATGAAAGATAGATTAATCATGGAAAATATATTCTTAGCTAAATAATTAATGAAAGACATCTCTAATAAAGTAAGGCGCCACAATGTAGTCTTTAAATTAGACCTTTCTAAATCATTCGATAGAATAGACTGGAAAATGCTATGCTATATCATGAGAAAAATGATTTATGTAGAAAGCTAGATCGATTTAATTTTTAGATGCGTCTCAAGTACTTGGTTCAAATTATTATTAATGGGGGAAAAGGGGATGAATTTAAACCCACTCAGGGACTAAGATAAGGTGATCCTTTGTCTCCTGCCCTTTTTAACATTTATCCTGAATTGTTCTGGTCAATTTAATATATAAAACTAGAAAAGGAGATATCATTTAAGCACTTTAAAGATTCACCTCAGGTGGATTTCCTAGCATATCTAGATGATATAATTATTTTTACAAATGGTAATAAAAAATCTATAACTAACCTAATGAAACTATTCTAAAATCTGGAAGAAGCAACATGTTTAACATTAAATAGAAATAAAAGCCAATTCATAAAATCTAGCCTAGCACCTTTTAGAATAATCCATAGACTAAATGATATTACAGGTTTTTCCCAAGCAAAATGAGCAATCACTTATCTTGGATGCCCTTTATTTGAAGGAAAAATAGAAATAGAATACATAGATTTATTATTAGATAAAATTAGTCAGAAAATTGCAGAATGAAAAATAGAAATGCTTAATATGAGTGGAAAAATTATACTTATCAATCACGTCCTACAAAGCATATGCATACTTTTATAATTATGCTGCCCCCCAAAAAATTAATCAAAAAAATAGAAAATGAATTTGCAAATTTTCTTTGGGGGAAAAAGATGTAAAACATAAAATGAACTGGATCAAATGGAAGGACTGTTGCTATCCAAAAGAAAAAAACTAGTTTAGGCATCTTTAATTTAAAAGAAATATCACAAGCATGGGCATGTAAGAGGTGGTGGGGAGTTAAAGATAATAATAGTTTGTGGGCTAAATATATGAGAGCTAAATACCTAGTCAATAACAGCACTACTAAGGATAAAAAGCTTTATAATAGTTCTTAGATATGGAAGCAAACACTAAAACAAAGAGAAATAGTGGATAGAAATTCAGTCCTTACAAAATACGAATGGAAATGGAAATTAAATGAAGAAGGACTATATTCTTTAAAATCTATCAAAATTTTAATTAGAAAGAAAAAAACACAGCAAGAGCTATTTAAATGGTGCTAGAACAATAATAACTCACCAAAAATATGTTTATTTCTTTGGAAAACTGTGTCTAATATATTCCCACTAGACACCCTTATTCAAAGAAAGGCATAAACCTAGCTTTTTTAGATGCAATTGCTGCAAAGAAAATATAGAAACCCTAGAACATCTATTCTCTCAAGGTAACATAGCAGCAAAGATCTGGGAGACACTACAAAATAATGTTCATTTAGCTAGGGATCGATCCCTAGCTAAATTGTAGGGGATCAATCCCTAGCTAAAATTAAGGGATTAGCTAGGAAATAGAAAGGGATTTCTGATTTTCATTGGAATAAAAATTTGTAAGAGATTAGCAATGGATTAGTGATGGAATAGCCACGTAAATTCTGCACAAAGAAAAGTGGGGAATTTAATGACGGATTTAGCAACGGAATTTCCCTTGCCAGTCTTTAATTATTTAATTTTTTTTAATTTATTATTTGTTTTAATATTTTATTTAATTTTGTTTATTAAATACATATTATAGTCTATATATGAGTGATCCTTGAAAGGCAAATCTCCTAGTAAAATTAGAAAATGATATTATAAATAAATAATTAAAAAAATATAAAAATAAAAAAAATTATATTAATAAGGACTAAAATAACTATTTTTATGATTATAAATTTTAAAAAAAATTATACAAAAAGTTTTCAAAAATTTTTAAATAAGAAACTTAAAAAATTGTATTAAAGTAACATTAAATAAATAATTCTATAATTATAATAATTTTTAAGATATTTTAAAAATTAAATGAACATTCATTAAAATTTCTATTAATATAAAGGTAAAATAATTCATTGTATGATTAAATAGAAATATTTTCAAAAATATTTGAATTGAAAAATAAACTAGTAAATATTAATATTATTATAAGTATAAAAATTTTTATCATTATATGAAACTTTTAAAAAAATAATTAATACAAAATTTGAAAATCTTGAATTATAATAATAAGTTAAATTTTTTTATTAAATTTAAAAGAAAATAAATTAATTTTTAAAAATAAATATATAGTTGTTTTCCCCCTACTAAAATTTATAAGAATTAAATAATTGAGTAATATTTTTACTATTAGCTTTTAATATTCATTCTATATTAAAATAAAAAATATAACTTTTTTTAATTATCTTCTCACTTTAAGTAATTTTTAGAATTTTAAAAATTATAAATGATATCAAATAATATGAAATTTTATGTTCTTTAAAATTATTTCATATTATCTTTATAAAAATTAATATGAATTCTCAAAATTTTATAACCATGAAATATATATATTTATATATTTTTTAACTATAGAGTATTTTATAACACTTAGGAGTGTGGCTAGAAGACCCTCATCTTATCATGTGTGTCTTGCTATATGAAGTTTGTAATTTTATAGCCATTTGATTTTTTTTTCTAGTTATAAAGCTAAACATCTATTTTTTGAAGTTGTTTATATATTTATTGTTTAATTAAATTTTATAATAAAAAATTGCAAGATGTTTGTTTTCATGTGTACGTTGCTACACACACATGAACTTTGTTGACAATATTTTGATAATAAATAAAAAATTAGTCTTTATGTATTTTAATTATTTATTGTTTATTTAGTGTTTTGATAATTTAAAAATTAAATATCTTGGTAATTTATGTTCTGCCTCACTTGTTGTATGTCGAGACTCAAGATACAACTTAACATGCACCTAAGAGCATCTCTAAGAGGCTCAGTGTTAGCTTTCGTTTAGTTATTTTAAAAATTTAAACTTTAAATCAACTCCCTTTGCATCAAGCTATATATTTCCCATATCTATAATTTCTCTCACCTAATCTATAAGCCCTCGCCAGACTCCAAACTCCAGATGGCTTCGATTCTTGAGGCGGCCTCTGGAAGAGAAAACTCTTTCTCCGAAACGTGGATGGTAGTGATGCTGATCAGGAAGAGATTTATCAAAATGCAGGCACCTTTTACCAGTAAGTCATTCCATTAATTTGATTCTGATCATGTAATGCAATTCAAATAGAACTCATGTGATTGCTCAGTAATAATCATCCATGACACAAAACTATGTGCTTCTGTGATTCCATATCCATCTCTATCATCAGTTTTAAGAACTCTAGTCGGGTATCAAACAAAAAGTATGCCCCTATTGCTTTGTTTCATGATGGTTTTTATTTTTTGATATGAAAGATAAGGTTTGGGTGTAGGGAGTTATGAAAGTAATTAGCACCAATGTGATATACTAATGGCCGTCATGCTTGTGGCTGATGGTTTATCCATTATTTCTTGAGTATGTTAGAGTTCAACATTTTCATCTTCACCCTAGTTCATTTCCATTTTTTTGGTCTAATGTCGAAGCCATTTCAACGAATCATGACATATGTTTTGAGATCATTATATGCAACAATCAATTTTTTTTTCCATGTTATGATCCTGGTGATGATAATATACAGCCACACTTTTTTATTTTGACTGTTAGGTCATGGCTTCTCCAGATGAGCAGAAGGTGTGTTTCATGGAAGGATTTCATCCATGATATTGAGAAAAAATTAAAGAGATAGCTTGGGTTTGGAAAGCCAATAGGGATGTTGCTGCTATTCATCTTCCTTTCATTAATCTCGAGGAAAGTAGATATCATTGCTAATGTTCTCATCGAAAACTCTAACCTTATTCCCATTCATTTAGTGGACATCAACTTATCTAATTGATAGCAATTGAAGGAACTTGTTTTTGGGTTGATCCCTGATGCTGAAACAATCTCTACTCATGGTGAAGAAACTATAAAAATCTTCTCACTTTAATTTATGCTGATATCAAAAGCACATATAACGGCAATAAATCACAAGACTATCATTCATTATCCTTGTTAAGGTGGATCTAATTGTAGATGTTCTATTTTGGAAGGCTTACTCTCCCACTCGAAAAAAATAGGAGAGATACCCATTCCTTATAAACCAGACATGAAGTGAGGAAATAACTTATGGACTATCTCCTTTGACAAAATTGTTGATGTTCTTCACTTGAAATGGAAACAAGAATGATTTTTCATTCATTAATATGGTGATGATATGACATTCATATTGTATTTAGATGTTATTTTTTGAAAGTTAGTTAAGTTAGTTGAATTGATAGCTAAAATAGATAGCATTGTTGGAATTACCATAAAAAGTAGGTTTGTTAAAATAGACTAGCAATGTTGGAGTTACATAAAAAAATAGTTAGTTAAAATAGATAACACAATATTTTATTATATTTTGAGTAGTTATTTTAGGTAGCTCATTGGAGATGCTCTTAGTCCTCTACAGTCTGCCTCTCTCCCTCGACATGAATACATCAAAACCAAATAGAAGAGTAAGCGAGAATTTCTTCAGCCATGAGTTTATTTTCATTTGAGGTATGCTTTCATCCCTAACTCTTCATCTATTATCTTAATGCAAGAGTGTGTTTGATTCTATGGTTTGTTATTTCAAAATTCTTCTTCTACCCTAATTGTTACCGTATATTTTATTTTCCATAGAAATTAAATAATATATTTTTGTGTATGTATGATATCATGTATAGTGAAGTTATTACCACAATTATATAAATTTCCATAGATCCTCCTTATGCATGCAATATTAATCTAGATGTTCATGGTAAATCATTAAAAATACCAATTCATTTATCACCATGGTATGCTTGGATTTGCTTATATACAATGATGTGTGTATACATACTTCATGCATGTGTGTTATATGCATTCTCATTATATGGATATTGATGTTGCACAGTAGGTATGTAGGCTTGATATCCATGTTTTTTGACACTCAGACAATCTTGTGGTCTTGGATGTTAATCACAAATGGGTGTTGGTGTTTGTGGTGAGCAGTGTGTATATAACAACTTATTTAATATTTACATAATAATTTATGTAAATATGATTGAACCCAAGATTATTAACACATAAATATACATAAGTATATTTTACTATATGTATAACTATAAAAACAGTATTCATACCTATATATAATATAATAACATATATTTAATATACATACATACATACATACATACTATACATATATAACATATATCTATATATATATAACAATATATAATGTATTTGACAATATGTATATCAACGTATAACTATATATAAATGTATTATCTACATCTGTGCCTATACATAACTATATGTCTAAATTTATATAATTACATGAAAATCTATATATAACTACATCTACCAATATGCATAACTACATTTATAACTATATGTATAACTATGTGTGCAATCACACATGTAACTATAATTATAATTAAAACGTTATAACAACATATATATAACTATATGTTTAACTATATAGTATACTATTTATAAATATATCTACAACTTTATAACACACTTTATAACTATATTTAACTATATTTGTAACTATGTAAACTATTTTTTCTACCTATATTTATTACTATATATACCTATTTTTTAACTATATAATAATTTAATACTATATGTATAATTCTATATAACTATATTTCTAACAAAATATACTATATGTATAATAATATATAACTATATAAAATTAAATTTTTACTATATGTATAACTATAAAAATGTTAATATATAACTATAATTAACTACATACATATTTATAACTATATGTATAATTAAATATAATTATATATAACTTTATTTATTACTAACTATACTATAGGTCTAAGAACATGTAACTATAAATAATGTCTTTTACTATATGTATAACAATAAAAACATATACATAACTATATTTAAATATATAATCAACAACATATATTTTAATATACAGATTATATATAATTTATATACAATTATATAACTCTATTTAATATATGTCGTGCCTTGGTGTGATGATAAATATGTTCATCCAAGGGTGTAAGGTCTCGGGTTGGAGATTTTTAATATAACTTTTCTGATTCTTGGGGATAAGATTGTTAATATATTGAATTCTCTCCGAACTCCATACTAAGCTAGAGCCTTGTGCTAGTGCGTATGACCTTTATTTAGTTTTGTTTGGTAAGTTTTTTACTTTTTTTTAGAACAAAAACTCATGACCAGAAAAAATTAATTTCTTTGGTGCGTGGAAGCTCTCACCATGCCCAATGGATGCCATCCAGTAATCACATCTTTCGTCAACAAAAAGAAAATTGAGAAGTATTGCTCTATGTCCAGCAAAAAGAAAATTGAGAAGTATGCTCTATGTCCCAGCAAATGATCAGATCTTTGTCACCAGGTTATCGACTATTTCCACCATTAGAGTACATGTTAGTTCTATGCTATCTGCAACATAATTATGTGCATTTGTAATCTTGCTTTTGTTATCATCAAAAAAACTACTAGTGGTTAAGAAGGAAATTATTTGAATAATCTTCCTCATTTGGAAGAAAGAAATATTCTTTGAACAATCCTCAAAAAATGTTATTTATTTTCTATGTAAAAAAAATATCTTTAAGTTTGATAATTGCATGGGTCTAAGTATTACTTTTTATGAAGCCATAATGCACACAGCCTTATGGTTAGTTGAACTAAAAAATTTATGGACATGTTTGACTCCCTCTATCAATGCCTATTCCTCTCTTTTGGTTATTGGGGCTTGCATCTACCAATGCTTAGGGATCATAAGATTAGTTGAGGTGTTAATCTAGCTTGAGAAACCCATGGCTTAAACTAGGTAATATTTTTTATGATTTAAATGTCTGATTGAATTATGTTTTATGTGTGAAAAACATCTTTTTATTATTATTTGAAATGTCAAGTTTGTAAAAATAAACTATACAACATAAAAAATGGGGAGAAAAGAAATAAAATATATATGTGAAAATATTGGTTAAGAGAGAATAAAATTGAATTCATGAGAAGTGTCTTATATATCTTTAATAATCATGAAAATAGTTCAGAATGATTTATTCATAGCTACATGCTAATTTATTATTATATACAAAATATTAAATTAAAGCAGTTATCAATCTTTAAGTTTGTTATTAATAAAATTATGAGCTCTCATCATAATTTTTATTTGATGGTTTTTAATCACTCATCACAAATGGGTAAATATGAAAATCTCATGTTTATTAGATGTGTGTTTATGCAAACAAAATAATTTATATTATGGTCTATTATTATAGAGACCCAAAAATAATAATAATATTCAAATAATCAAAAATATCTTGAATCACTCAAAAGAATAAAAGCAATTCCATACATATTTTCATATATTTGTGAATATAAATAAGACCACATCATATATCTTCTTTAGAGAACCTAATAAAAGATTTACAATATTTAAGAATAAAAGAAAATATATTCTCATATTTTTTTCAATATCTAGTAGAGTTAAAAATGGAAAACTCAGAGAAATAATCACATAAACATAAGCTAGAATAAATAATTTTTTCATTTAAAAATATTTCTTAAAAACTAAAAAAAATATTTAAATCATTGAGCTATTCGAAACTTTTATAAAAAAATATTTGAATATAAAAATATTCATTTCCTTAATATATATAATAATAGTATCAACTACAGTAATATAACACAACTTTTCTCCGAGTCATATTTATAGAAATAATATATGTAACTCAAAAAAAATCATAAAAATGTTAATCTTAAAGACTTTTCCAAATACATTTCATCATTTAAATCATTATGATTAAATTTATTATTAAAAATTGATTATTAATTAAATAAAACAAAAGCGAGATATAATCTATACTATAAGTATAAATACTTGTAGAGGCAAAAGCATAAAATAACACGTTGAATAATTAGTAAGTCAAGACATAATTCTAGAGACATTGAGGTATAAAAGCTGTTAATTCAAATAATAATCATAAATAATTAATTATATATAATATATATTAATATATAGATATATATAGATATATATATATATATATATTATATATAATAATATAAATATAAAATTAATTCATTAGAAAAAAAATATTATTAGTTTTTACTTATTAAAAAATCATAACTAAGTAACAAAATAAAAAATAAAATTATAATAATATTTCTTTTTAAAAAAAACACAATCATTACATAATATAATAGTAGATTTAAATATATATGATTAAAATATTTTAACAAAAATTCTTTTCTCTAATATTATCATTATTTTTATCTAGTATCTTAGTAGTTAGAAAGTTTTTACTATCAAATGATTGATTTCTTATCAAATAAATATGAAATCATCACAATTTATATGAATTTTCATCTATAATAATTAGTGTCAAACTCAACTTACTAACATTATTATAAGTTCTAGCTAAATAACATTTAAGATTAAGAAAATCATTAAAAAAATTGGATACAAAATTCCTAAGAAAACCCAAATGTGAGTTAACTTTAAAACAATCTCTTTAGCCCACATAAATTGCCACACAGAAAAGAATTTAAAAGAAATTATATCACATAATTACTAATTTGTTGTAATGATGAATTGTAGGTATATATTTTTAATACTATAATGGCCTAGAAAGACACGAGATGACACAATTTATTTTCTTACTTTTAAAAAAAACTTTTGAACAAAAATCATGCCCCCTACAACACAAATGATAAATATTGTAATTACATAATTGATAAGAAATACAATTTGACAAAAATAAAAGAAGATATCAATTGTGAATTAAGTAATTTTGTAATCATAATTGATTCATCCCTAAACTATCTTATAAAAAAAAGTTTTCAAGTGTCTTAATTGAATATTTTTCATAATCTCTTAATTTTGAATATGAAAATAATATGGCTAGATAAACACAAGATAAATCACTTTGTGTTTTTTCAAGAAAAATACAATTCTCACAAATGTATATTATATAATATTATAAATTTTTAAAAATTTTATTTCATATCTTAGTGAATATCAATCATTTTTTTAAAAATGAAGAATATAATATATATAAATTATTTTTTTCTTTATGAGATATGAATTATGTAATACGATAATACTTATTTATAAAAATAACACAATAATAAAAGTTCATTTTACATAATAATATTATATAATATTCTAGGTAATCTAGATAAAATATATTTCTATTATTATTTCTCTGACATACTATAAAAATGCTAGCATACTTTCTTAAGTGTACCTCATTATTAAAAAAAATAATCTATTTATGCTTGATTTCATAAGTTTTAAATTTATCAAAACAAACAAATTAAACTAATAGTGAATAAAAAAAGATTAATTAAAACCAAGCATCTAAGTTATCCTCTGATATGACAAAAATAGGGATAGACAACATGATCAATTCTTAGAAAAGTCATCCACAAATTATATAATCCTACAAAAATATCTAAAAAAACATGGTTAACTCTGAAATTAAAATTTAGTTATTTAGCAGGATAACTCAAAAATAAGATTAATTATAACGATATGGGTGAAAGATCTCTGATATGAGGGGATATTCGTATACATCTTATTCTTCATTTTCTTCATATTATTATTTTTTTCATATTTTTATTATTTTTCTTAATATTATTATTATTCTTATTCTTCTTATACTTCTTATTCTTCTTATTAGTCATATTCTTATTAATCTTGTTATTCTTCTTATTATTTTTATTCTTCTTATTTTTCTTATTCTTCTTATTATACCTATTCTTCTTTTTATTCTTATTCTTCTTCTTCTTTTTAATCTTCTTATTTTTTTTATTTTTCTCAATCTTCTTATTCTTTTTATTTTTCTCAAACTTCTTATTCATATTATTCTTCATAATAATCTTATTCTTCTTATTTTTCTAATTTTTCTTTTTCTTCTTATTCTTTTTTTATTTTTATTTTTCTTCTTATTCTTCTTATTCTTCTAATTATTCTTATACTTCTTATTCTTCTTATTCTTCATATTCTTCATATTCTTCATATTCTTCATATTCTTCATATTCTTCTTATTATTCATATTCTTTTTATTCTTTTTATTCTTCATATTCTTTTTATTCTTCTTATTCTTCATATTCTTTTTATTCTTCGTATTCTTCATATTCTTATATTTCAATTTCTACTTATTCTTCTTTCTTCTTATTCTTAATTTTTTATTATCTTCTAATTCTTCTAATTCTTAAAATTATTTTTATTATTCTTATTTTACTTATTCTTCTTATTCTACTTATCTTCTTATTCTTCTTAATCTTTTTTATTCGTTTTAATTCTTCTTTTTCATTTTATATTTATTTTCTTCTTATTTTTTCTTACATACTATTTGTATTATTCGTCTTATTATTATTATTCTTCTTATTATTATTAATTTTTATTCTTCTTATTTTTCTTACTCTTCTTAATCTTCTTATCTCTTATTCTAATGATTCTTCTTATTCTTCTTATTCTTGTTATTTTACTTATTCTTCTAATTAACCAAATACTTCTTTTTCATCTTATTCCTTCGTATTCTTTTATTCTTCTTATTCTTCTTATTCTTCTCATTCTTCTTATTCTCCTAATTCTTATTATTCTTATAATTTTACGTATTATTATTATTTTCTTATTCTTCTTATCTTCTTAATCTTTAATCTTCTTATTCTTTTATACTTCTTATTCTTCTTAATTGTTTTTTTATTCTTCTAATTCTTTATATTCTTCTAAGTTCTTGAATTCTTGCAATACTTATAATTCTTCTTATTCTTCTTATCCTTCTTATTTTCTTATTTTACTTTTCTTCTAATTTTTTATATTATTCTTATTCTTCTTATTCTTATACTTTTTATTGTGCATATTAATATTTTTGTGTCCTTATTCTTTTTATTTTTCATATTCTTCTTATTCTTCTGAATTTTTTTATTTTTCTTATTATTCAACTTCTTCTTATTCTTCTTAGTCTTCTTATTCTTCCTATTCTTCTTATTCTTCCTATTCTTCTTATTCTTCTTATTCTTCTAATTCTTTTTATTCTTCTCATTCTTCTATTCTTTATCTTTTTATTCTTTTTATTCTTTTTATTCTTTTTATTCTTTTTATTCTTTTATTCTTTTTATTCTTTTTATTCTTTTATTCTTTTTATTCTTCTTCATTCTTTTTTTTTCTTCTTATTCTTATTATTCTTCTTATTCTTCTTGTTTTTCTATTTTCTTCTTATTCTTTTTATTCTTATTATTCTTCCTATTCTTATTATTCTTCCTATTCTTCTTATTCTTCCTTATTCTTTTTATTTTATTATTTTTTTATTCTTCTTGTTTTCCTTTTTCTTCTAATTCTTCTAATTTTTCTTATTATTCTTAGTCTTTTTATTTTTTATTCTTATTATTCTTTATTTATTATTATTCTAATTATTCTTTTATTCATTATTCATCTTATTATTTTTATTCATCTTATTCTTCTAATTTTCTGATTCTGCTTATACATCTCATCCTTCTTATTTTTTTATTCTTCTTATTCTTCTTATTCGTCTTATCCTTATTATATTATTATTATTATTATTATTATTATTATTCTTTTTATTATCTTATTCTACTTATTCTTATTAGTCTTCATATTCTTCTTAAATTACCTATTCTTCTTATTAATCTTATTATTCTTATTCTTCTTATTCTCTAATTCTTATTATTCTTCTAATTATATTTATTCTTCTTGTTCTTCTATTTCTTCTTATTATGATATTGTTCTTATTCTTCTTATTGTTCTTATTCTTCTTATTCTTCTTATTATTCATATTGTTCTTATTCTTCATATCCTTCTTAATCTTCTTATTCTTCCTATTCTTCATTTTCTTCTTATTCTTTTTAATCTTCTTATTCTACTTATTCTCTTATTCTTTTAATCTTATTATACTTCTTATTTTTCTTATTCTTTTTATTATTATTATTTTACTTATTATTCCAATTCTTCTAATTCATTTTGTTCTTCTTATTCTTCTTATTCTTCTTATTCTTCTTATCTACTTATTCTTCTTATTCTTCTTATTCTTTTAATTCTTCTTATTCTTCTTAATCTTCTTATTCATATTATACATATCATTCTTCTTATTTCTTCGTTTTCTTTTTATTTTTATTACTCTACTTATTTTTTTAATTCTTCATATTCTTCTTATTCTTTTTATTCTCCCTACTCTTCTAATTCTTTTAATTCTTCTAATTCTTCTTAATCTTCTTATTTTACTTATTTTATTATTCTTCTTATTCTTCTTTTTCTTATTTTTTTTTCTTTTTCTTCTTATTTTTCTTATTATTCTTATTATTCTTATTCTTCTTATTCTTCTTTTTCTTCAATTTGTATTATTCTTCTTATTCTTATTATTATTCTTTTTATTCTTCTTATTCTTATTTTTTTAATCGTTTTCTTTTTATTCTTTTTATACATATTATTCTTCATATTCTTTTTATTCTTCGTAATCTTCTTATTCTTCTTATTCTTCTTAATTTTCTTATTCTTCTTATTCTTCTTATTCTTCTTATTCTTCTTATTGTTCTTATTCTTCTTATTCTTCTTATTCTTCTTATTCTTCTTATTATTCATATTGTTCTTATTCTTCATATCCTTCTTAATCTTCTTATTCTTCCTAGTCTTCATTTCTTCTTATTCTTTTTAATCTTCTTATTCTACTTATTCTTCTTATTCTTTTTAATCTTATTAGACTTCTTATTTTTCTTATTCTTTTTATTATTATTATTTTACTTATTATTCCAATTCTTCTAATTCATTTTGTTCTTCTTATTCTTCTTATTCTTCTTATTCTTCTTATTCTTCTTAATCTACTTATTCTTCTTATTCTTCTTATTCTTTTAATTCTTCTTATTCTTCTTAATCTTCTTATTCATATTATACATATCATTCTTCTTATTCTTCGTTTTCTTTTTATTTTTATTACTCTACTTATTTTTTTAATTCTTCATATTCTTCTTATTCTTTTATTCTCCCTACTCTTCTAATTCCTTTAATTCTTCTAATTCTTCTTAATCTTCTTATTTTACTTATTTTTAATTATTCTTCTTATTCCTTTTTTCTTATTTTTTTTCTTTTTCTTCTTATTTTTCTTATTTTTCTTATTATTCTTATTATTCTTATTCTTCTTATTCTTCTTTTTTCTTCAATTTGTATTATTCTTCTTATTCTTATTATTATCTTTTTATTCTTCTTATTCTTATTTTTTTTAATCGTTTTCTTTTTATTCTTTTTATACATATTATTCTTCATATTCTTTTTATTCTTCGTAATCTTCTTATTCTTCTTATTCTTCTTAATTTTCTTATTCTTCTTATTCTTCTTATTCTTCTTATTGTTCTTATTCTTCTTATTCTTCTTATTCTTCTTATTATTCATATTGTTCTTATTCTTCATATCCTTCTTAATCTTCTTATTCTTCCTATTCTTCATTTTCTTCTTTTTCTTTTAATCTTCTTATTCTACTTATTCTTCTTATTCGTTTTAATCTATTATGCTTCTTATTTTCTTATTTCTTACTTATTCTTCTTAATCTACTTATTCTTCTTATTCTTCTTATTCTTTTAAATTCATTCTTATTCTTCTTATTCTTCTTATTCTCTTGAATCTACTTATTCTTCTTATTCTTCTTATTCTTTTAATTCTTCTTAATCTTCTTATTCATATTATACATATCATTCTTTTATTCTTCATTTTCTTTTTATTCTTAGTACTCTACTTATTTTTTTAATTCTTCCTATGCTTCTTATTCTTTTATTCTCACTACTCTTCTAATTCTTATAATTCTTCTTAATCTTCTTATTTTAACTTATTTTTATTATTCTTCTTATTCTTCTTTTTCTTATTTTTTTTTTCTTTTTCTTCTTATTTTTCTTATTATTCTTATTATTCTTATTATTCTTATTCTTCTTTTTCTTCAATTTGTATTATTCTTCTTATTCTTATTCTTATTCTTTCTATTCTTATTATTCCTTATTTTTTTAATCGTTTCTTTTTATTCTTTTTAATCCATATTATTCTTCATATTCTTTTTATTCTTCGTAATCTTCTTATATCTTTTATTCTTGTTATTATTCTTATCCCTCTTATCCTTCTTATTCTTCTTATTCTTCTTATTGTTCTTATTCTTCATATTTTTTTATTATTCTTATTCTTCTTAATATTTTTATTCTTCTTATTTTTATTATTCTTCCTATTTTTATTATGCTTCTTATTGAACTTATTATTCATTTAATCTCATTCTTCTAATTTTGTTCTTCTTCTTCTTCTTCTTAGAAGAAGAAGAAGAATAATAATAATAATAATAATAGCATAGAAGAGAAAGAGAGCAAGAGAAGAGAAAAGAAAAAGTAGAAGAATCAGAAGAAGAAGTAGAAGATGAAGTAAAAGAAGAATAAGTAGAAGAAGCAAAGAAGCTAAAGAATAACAAGAATTAGAAGAAGCAGAAGAAGCAAAAAAAGAAAGAAGAAGACGTAGAAGAAAAAATAAGAAGTAGAAGAAGAAAAGAAGAAGAAGAAGAAGAAGTTGTAATTATAGATAGAATAGAAGCAGTAGAAGAAAAAAGTAGAATAAGAAGCAAAAGAAGAATCAGAAGAAGAGGTAGAAGAAGAAGCAGAAGAAGAAGTGGAAGAAGAAGCATAAAAAAGAAGAAGAAGAAGAAGAAGAAGTAGTAGTAGTAGAATAAGCAGCAGAAGAAGCAGAAGAAGCAAATTAAGATGTAGAAGAAGAATCAGAATAAGAATCAAAAGAAGAAGTAGAAGAAGATGCAGAAGAAGAAGATGAAGAAGTAGAAGAAGAAGATGTGATGATGATGATGAAGCAAATGAAAAGAAGAAGAAGCAGAAGAATAGAAGAAGTTGTAGTAGTAGAAGAAGAAGATGTAGAAGCAGAAGAATAATAAGAAGAAGTAGAATAATAATAAAAAGAATAAAAAAAGAAGATGTAGAAGAAGAAGAAGAAGAAAATGTATTAGTAAAATAAGAAGGAGAAGTAGTAGTTGTAGAAGAAGAAGAAGTAGTAGTAGTAGTAGTAGAAGCAGAAGAAGAAGAAGAAGTAGTAGTAGTAATAGTAGTAGACGAAGCATAAGAAGTAGAAGAAGCATAAGAAGCTAGAAGAAATTTTTCATTATCTATTTTTTTTAAAATTCGCTCCACTTTTCTAGACAGACAAAGCTCAACCCTAGGAAAGAAATCTCCATTTTTCCGACCAAAAATCCATCTTCAAAGCCTCTAAAAATGGGCCAAAATGACTTCTTTTTTAATAAGAAGTCATTTGCATCTATAATTCAAGAGCCCCAGCACCAACTATTCCCCTTATGGAAACAAAAATAATTTTCATTCATCGGTTATCTTCTATTCAGGTTGAACTCGATAAAATGGTAGTCCCATTTAAACCGCACACTTTAGCTAAATTCTCTCATGGCAGGCTACGCGTAATCTACATCCCAAGAGTTCCTTACCTCATTGAAGCTTAAAGGAATTACGAAGATTGAAGTTTTTGACTCCAAGCATGTGTTTCTGCAACACATGTGGAGTCTGATTTTAACAAATTATGGATGCGTGGTCAGTGGCATGTTAAAAGGCTTCTCAATTAGGGTGTTCAAGTGGATGATGGACTTCAATCCACTAGAGAAGCCACCTATTGCACCGGTATGGTTTATTGCCTAATTTACCCCCTCCCCTTCTTCTCTAAATATGCTATTCATTTGATAGCTCGTGCATTGGAACGCCAATAATGATAGATGAGGCTACTACCTCTATGACAAGGCCGAATGGTGCCGTGTATGCATCGAGACCAATCTACCCTCACGCCTCCATAGAAACTATGGATAGATAGTGAGGATGGGCATGGCATATCACAGGCCATGATCCTCGAGCTACTTCCTAGTTACTATAAGAGGTGTAGAAGATTGGAGCATGAGAGAGAGGAATGTTTGATGGGAAAGTGTAAGGGAGAGGAGTACACAAGAGTCGGGATGGAAGAAAGGTAAGCTGAAGTGGGTTAAGAAAACAATAGAAGGAGAATAGCCTAAAGGGAGGCTATTAGAAAAGAAGGCAGAGAGGTGCTCTCCTCACCAGAGAAATAGGGCGAGGAACTGGAAGGGGCAGTGAGGGAGTTATCGGTGAGCAGGAGAGAGAAGAGTTGAGTGAGGCCACTAAGCACCTAGAGAAGGGCCCAAATAGGGGGCCTCCTCTAGAAAGGGAGGAGCAGGGGCAAGAGGGAGAAGAGAGGATAAGGGAGGGTCATATAGTGCAGATAATGGGAGGGCATGAAAGGAGAAGGGGGTAAGTGCTAGAAGGGGGCTCCATAATGGGGATTTGTTCACAGCAGAAGAAAGGTGCACTATCCTCAGTAGTTAACTTAGAACGTAGGAGGAAGCTAGAATGACTAGACATAAGAAGAATAAAAAGGTTAGAGAGGTTGATTTAGGCTAGTTAGAAGAGGATGTACTAGAATTCTCGGATTCAGAGTCAGAAGTGAAAAGCTACAGTTACCTAATTCAAAGTAGGGTTACAAACAGGATAGAAATATACATACCCCAAAAGATGATCTGGAAATAGCTATAACAAAGTGGGATGCTTATACGAGAGAAGAAGCCATAGAAGAATTAAAAATAATTGCACTCATATTGGGGGAAGCCCTTAGTTATATCGGAAAGGAGCTTTCTAGCTCCGCAAAAACAGCCTAGATAATATGAAGAAATATAAATCCAAGAAATATGACTCAAAATGCATGACAAGAGCTCAAGCAAAATCATCATTTAATGGATAGAATCATATATTGGAATATAAGAGGGGTAGCGAATACACCCTCTCTAAAAAGATTGAAAAAACTAATAAAAGTACATAAGCCAATAGTAGCTGTAGTAGTTGAACCAATGGTAGACAGAGGTCAAATAGACAAATATAAAAAGTCCTTGGGGTTTGATAAGGTTATAGTAAATCTTAACGGAAAATCTGAGTTATGTGGGACAATAAGCTAGAAGTTATAGTACTAAAAAACATGGAACAAATGATACATTTAAAAATCAGATATTACACAGATTTTCTCCTGTCTATAGTATATGCTAAAAACTCTAAAGAGGAAGGAAAATTTTATGGAGTGATATGACGAGGTTGCATCCAAAGATACCCCATGGATAATAGGGGAAAACTTTAACGTGATCAGGAATAATAATGAAAAGAAGGGAGGGAGACATCCCTATGTTGAGCTGATTACTCATTTTTAAGAGATGATCGCAAATGTTAATCTCATGGAAATAGAATATCTTGGAGCAAAATATACATGGTATAAAAACTGGAAGAAGAGAGGAATAATATGGGCAAGACTGGACAGATTCATGTATAATGTCAAATGGGTGGAATCGTTAGGCAATACAAATATTAGACATCTAAATAGAACATGTTATGACCATAGCCTGATGCTCCTAACTTGTAAGGTGATAAATAAACTAGCATCCTCTTTTAAATTCCAAAATATACATGGGGTTTGCATAGAAATTTTGAGTCGATAGTAAGCAGCTCGTGGAAAGAGCACGTATCTGGTAACCAATTACAGATCTTAGCAGTTAAGATGCGTAAGCTAAAAATTAGTTTAAATAAATGGAACAAAGTGTGTTTTGGAAACATAAATGCCAATATTAAATAGGTGGAAGAGAAAGTAGAAAGATGTGAAATAGATTACGATAGAGACCAAAAGGAGGAGACTAGGTAGGAATTAAGTAAAGCAGAGGCAAAATTAACACTGAAACTAAAAAGAAAGAAATCTTCTGGAAGCAAAAGAAAAAATAAAATGGCTAAAGGAAGGAGATAACAATACTAAATTATTTCACATGATGGCAAAAATCAGGTCTAAAAACACATAATTAAAGGCATCAAAAGTGCAGAGGGTGAATGGGTAGAAAAAGAGGAGGAGATTAAAGCACAACTAGAACAATTTTTGAAAAAGCATCTATGTGAAAAGAGCACTCATATAGAAGATAGCCTAATGCATGCAATTAAGATCAAGGTCACTAAGGAGGAGAATAACAAACTAGACGTAATCCCAGAAGAGGAGGAGGTAAGGTCAGTAGTTTTTAGTATGAATAAAGAGAGTGCAGTAGGACCAGATGATTGGAACAATGCTTTCTTTTCAAATATGCTGGCACATAATCAAAAAAGAACTGACTCAAGCAATCAAATGGATTTTTGTGATAGTAGAAATCACAAAAGCTTGGGTGAGCTCTTTCATTGTACTTATCCCGAAGGTGAAAACCCACAGAAATGTGAAGACTATCGTCCGAATAGTCTATGCAACTCTATTTATAAAAGTTTAGCTAAACTACTGCAAAATAGACTAAGAGATATTCTTCCAAATATAATCTCACAGGAGTAGTCAGGCTTTGTTAAAAATAGATTAATGATGGAAAATATAAGCCTTGCATCTAAATTAATGTGACATATTGGAAAAAAGAATAGGGGTCATAATGTGGTGCTAAAACTAGACCTATCAAAGGTATTTGATAGGGTGGAATGGCCTATCCTATGCTACTCGATGCGAAAAATAGGTTTTTCTGAATTCTGGATCGATTTAATATATAGATGTATATCAAGTGTTTGGGTTAGAATAATAATAAATGGGAAAAAGTGAAGAATTTAAGCCGGGTAGAGGTTTGAGGCAAGGAGACTCACACTCTCCGTATCTCTTTAATATCTATCTAGAGATATTGCTTTTGAATTTTAAAGTAAAGAATGTTGGATGGCAAAATCTTAGCATTTAGGCAACACAAGAACACCCCTCACATCGGTTGCCTAGAATATGGTGTTGATCAGATCATCTTCACAAATGCTAGCTCGAAGTCCCTCACTAATCTTTATGGAACTCTTGCATACTGTAGAAGTAGAGACATGTCAAATTTTGAATAAACAAAATGTTAGTTAATGTTAGCAGCAAAAGCCCCGAGTGGGGTAGTACAAAGGGTTAAAAAAGTAATGGGTTTTACACAAAAGAGAGGGGCATTAATGTACTTAGGCTAGCCGATATTTGAGGGTAGGTTAAGAGAGGACTATTTAAGTTTTTAGGTAGATAAGATGAGAAAGAAAATAGCGAGATGGAAAGAACATTTTCTTAGCATGGGGAGAGAATTATGTTAATTAAGCATGTGTTGCACGGTTCAGTTGCGCATATATTATCAGTCATGCATCATCCAAAGAAGTTATAATGAAGCTAGAAAAAGAAATGAAATATTTCTTGTGGGGCCAAGAAGGAAGGAAAATCAAAGTTACACTAGAGAAATGAGAGGCATTATGTTACCCAAAAGAGGAGGGAAGGCTGGGCTTTACAAGCCTCATAGAGATAGCTAGTTCATGGGCATGGAAAAGCTGTTAGCAATTGAAAGAAAATGACAGCCTTTGGGCAAGGTTCATGCATGGCAAGTATGGAGGAATAACTAAACACTAAAGAATGCTCGGAAAGCATCTACAGCCTGGAAGGCCATACACAAACAAAAAGAGCTAATGGAAGCTCACTCAAGGCTAAATAGAAGCAGCTGGAAATTGACCTTAAATTCCCAAAGAAATTTCACTCTCAATCAGCAAAAGAATTGATACGGAAGAAGAAAATCCACCGCAGATATTTAAAGAATATGGAAAGGGGATGCGCCACAGAAGATGAAAACATTCTTGTGGAGTACTTCGATAGAAGACACCCCAGTAGATGTAAATATACAGAAAAAAGAATAAAGTTAGCATCTAGATGTGAATGCTGTCACTTAGCGGTAGAAAGCATGGACCACTTATTTTCGCAAGGTGAAATAGCAAAGGAAGTGTAGAGCTAGCTTGAGACCTCATGGCATAAGGAAGAAGAGCTGAAAACTAGAATAGCGGGTTAGTTTCGGTGTAAACCCAAGAATATAGTACATAGTTGGTTGAAAGAGACTCTCCCACTTGTAATAGTATGGTGCCTATGGAAAGCCAGAAATAAGAGCAAATTTGAAGGCATCAAAATGAACTCAGAGGAGATCCTGAAAGGTATTTGTTGGGCAATCACGCTTCCACGGGTAGTAAGATTAAGAAACAGAAAACAAAGAAAACATAGAAACAAGAAATATATATTCCCAATCCACAAGCATCCACAGCAGAATCAAAACGAGAAATCAACACAACAAATAACGTGGTTCGCTAGTCACTCAGTACGACTAGCTACCTCCACCAAAAACGCTATGCATTACAGATTAAAACCAAGAAATAAGGTCTTATAGTATGCAACATGGAACAGTCGCGAAATCGGATAGAGAGAGAGGAGAGCGAAGTTGAACAGTTCAACGGGTCAAAAATAGCTGCCCCGAAAAAAAAATACAAATCATTTTATATAAAAAATAAACAGCCAGTTCATTTAACCGAAGCGGGTCGGATCATGGACCGGGCCAGGCTCTGCTCCAAAATTTTGGGCCCGCTGACCGGTCTGCGGAACCTCCGTTATTGTGCTACTGCTGCATCCCCGGGCTTTTAATATTTCCTTTCCTGCACTTACATGAAAATTAAAATAGATTATTAAGTAAAAAACAAATTACATATACAACAGTATTAAAAAGGAAACCTCAATCATATCTGCTATTAACCCTATTAAAGTAGAAAATATAGGAGTTTTCAAGGAGTTGATAGAAAAATGGGGCTTAACAATAAGAAAGGAGAGAAAGATGGAGCTAAAAAGGTTGTCAGGGGAAAACCACTTTCTGAATGGGTTGCTCTTAATACTGACGGAAGTTATAATAGGAACAAGGGAATTGCAGGAGGAGGGGGAGTGATCAGGTATTCACATGGAAAAATAATTAGAGCTTCTATAATGAATATAAGGTCTAGCTCTGCATTGCATACAGAGGTAGAAGCCTTACTAAGAGGAATGCAAATTTGTAAAAGACAACAATTAAAGAATATTAATATTCAAGTAGACTCACGCCTTTTGGTCGACTGACCTCTGGGAAGCTTGGTACTATGGAAGTACGAAAAGGATAAAAAATATAAAAGACTTGATGAAAGAATAGAATGCGACAATTATGTATACGTATAGGGAGTCAAATGCTTTAGCAGATAAGCTAGGGAAAGAAGGAAGCAGCAAGGGTTTACAAGAATTCGATGGGAATTCCATCCCCGATAGATTCAAAGGTTTGACCACGATTAGAATAAACTAGGATATCCTTACATAAGTGTGTGTAGGAAAAAGAACACAGAGATGGGTCACAGGGTTAATGAGAGGAAAGGGGAGGGTTATATTAACGTATATGGAAAAGGGTGGGCAAGTGGGAGTGTGATCATGGGTGTAGGTGAGTGAGATGTGGGATCGGTAGGAGAATATGGGCGAGAGGGGATGGGTTAGAAAGGATGAGTGGGAGTGGAAGAGAGGGGTAGGGGGTTGGGTGAGAGGGGTGTGTAGAGAATAATGTGTGGGTGTGAAGATGGGTGGGTGTGGGAGAGTATGCATGGGGTGTGTGTGTGTGTGTGTGTGTATGTTATGTATAAGTGTCTGCAGGTTAGGAATTGCCGTAAAAGAGGCTGCAGAAGTCATGGCAAGAGCTGATCGTGTTGTGGGAAAGAAGAGGTGGGAGAGCATATAATATAGCTGCAGCAGGATGATTACTGTAGAAGGAGGAAGAAACGAATGTAGCAGGGGGAGTGGTTTCAAGAAGCTTGGAAAGAGATTAGCATGTAGAGAAGATGAGACAGAGAGTAGCTGCAAAAGATGACTAAAGTTGTCAAATTCTAAATGATTATTTATAGGTGTGGGTGAAATAAATTTGTAAGGGTAAGGGACACAAGGGCTAATGGTAGGCTAGGTGTTATGTATGTGGGTGTGGGGGGATGGGGGGCTGGAAGGAATTATTACTTCGCTGGTTGCGAAATGCTGTGCTTACAGAGGAGGAGTGAAGTTAGTCTGTGCAAGGATAGGGGGAGCAGAAGACAAGTGCAGTGGATGTAGGATTGGAATAACCCGATAGCTGCAAAAGGATAAAAAACAAGAGGTAGAAGGGGACTAAAAGATATTAAAAGACCCAGATGGTGAGGTGAGCCTAACCGGACAAAAAAAAAATAGAAAGAAGTATGTAGAAGAGGAACTAGGCTTTTGGAGAAGTTATTTATGTTGTGTATTAGTTAAGTGTGGGATGGTGTTTGTAATTGATTGTACGGGAATGGGACAAATTGGCAAAGGGTAGGAAATAGGTTATACTTGCTTTGGTTTTTTGTTGTATTAGTAGGATACAAAGAGGCGAAATGATCTCAGACAAAGGCACGAGAGAAGGAGCACATAGTATGGGGGCAAAAACTCCCGAGGTAGAAGAACTATGTGGGTTGGAGCTAAAGTTTGGAGGCCAGCAAAGTAGTTAGGACATGCAACCAAAGGGGGAGGAAAGTAGCTAATAGAGTTAATTGAATTAGATGTTAATTGTCATGAAATGTTGTTTGAATAGGATTAGGGGCAATGCTTTGAAATAGAGGATGGAAAAGGGTGTAAAAGAGTAATTGTAGTATTACCTTGTAAAATGGTATACCTCTGCCAAAAGAGATGGATATAATTAATAAACAAACTTTTCAAAAAAAAGTAGAAGAAGTTAAAAGAAGAAGAAGAAGAAGAAGTAGTAGTAGTAGTAGTAGAAGCAGAGAAGTAGTTGAACCAAAAGAACCATAGAAGTAGAATAAGAAGCAGAACTAACCAGAAGAAGAAAAATAAGAAGCAGAAGAAGAAGCAGAAGAAGAAGTAGATGAAGAAGCAGCCTGAAGAAGAAGAAGCAGAAGAAGCAAAAAAGCAGAAGAAGTAGAAGAAGCAGAAGAAGAAGCAGAAGAAGGAGAAGAAGAAGAAGTAGTGTAGTAGAATAAGCGAAGCAGAAGTAGAAGAAGTAGTCGTAGAAGAAGAAAAAAAATGCTCACAACTTCTATAGACAGAAATTACATTTTTAGAGAGAAACTCTATTCCTACTCAATTCAAGCTGCCTCATGCTCAAAATGGAACAAGAGACTTCTTATCAAATAAGAAGTCCTTTTTTCAATTTTTACTAACGCACGCCCACCTTCTCCATTGTTCGAAAAAAGAAGGGAGTTCCACGATTCACTTCTCTTCGGAAGAGTTACACAGGCTTAGAGAGCCCTTCAAGCTCATGTTAATAGAAAAGTTTTCCCATGGCAGACCTCGCACGAACAATATACAGTCATTTATCACTTCATTAAAGCTTAAGGAAAGGGTGAAATTTGCCGACTACGATGCTAAACACCTCTTCCTAAAGTGCTGTATAGAAGAAGATTTCCACCGTAAATGACCAAGGGGATTATGGCAAGTCATTGGATATTCTATGCGAATTATAAAGTGGACAAAAAACTTCAGCCCACACAAAAAGGTGCCTCTAGCTCTGGTATGGTTCTCACTCCTAAACCTCCCTGTGTATCTCTATAATATTCACTCCTTATATGCTATTTCTTCATGCTTGGGTAAGCCAATTCTACGGAATGAGGCGACACTTTCCCTGACTAGGCCGAATAATGCTCGGGTATGTGTTGAATGCAATTTACTTACACAGCCACCTACTATGATTTGGATAGGTAGTGGAAAGGGAGAGCAGAGTGAGAGGTTTTGGCAACCTGTCACTCCAGAAAACCTACCTCCTTACTGTCAAGGCTGCAAGAGGGTAGGGCATGCTTTGGGGGAGTGTAGGTTGGGGTTAGAGAAGAAGGGCATAGGGAAGGGGCAAGGGGTAGAGGAAGGATGGAATGGATTAGAAGGGAAGAAGGGGCCTAAAAACACATTCTAGATGAGGGTGAGCCATTAGAAACATAATTAGGGAAAGAAATGGAGGGTAGGGAGGAATAGGTGGGGACTCAAACCAAAGAGGAGGTTGGCAGTAATAAGGAAATAGAGGCAGTGGTAAGGGCAGAAGAATGGGTAGAGGGTGGGGAAGATGAATGTTGGGAGGTGGTGAAAGTAAAAGGAAGAGGAGTAAGAGGTCTAAACCTAGGAGGGTCTTAATGGAGAAGGAGTAGGACTATAGCTAGATGGATGAGGACCTTCTGGATTTTCTAGAAGAAGAATCAGAAATTTATAGCTATCCATCAATAGGTAATGGGTAATAAATGAGGAGAGTAGCTAGAAAATGAAA